>JBBPDE010019511.1:0-10880 GCA_037974605.1 Nannopetersius ansorgii
GGTCTTTTTGATAGGCATTTCTTGGCATTATGCCATTTCTCATGATGACACTACAATGCATAAACATATGAAGTCGTACAACAATAAGCTCTTAAAGCAGGACGAGGCTTACACTCCTCACAAATCTCACATTTTTCTTTATCTGGTTTTCTGCTTGAGGTCCGATATCCATGTTTCTTTGATTTTATACACAAAAACAATCAACTTTTTAGATGACTATATTCCAATCTCTCTCTGTGCATTAGATTTAAACAGGTCGTTTTGAGTTTTATAATTACACATTTATAAATATGAATTTAAATATAAATTTATAATTAAAAGACCATGGGTGGTCTCTCACATTTATGTATTTTGGAACTTTTAAATGCTGCCAATTTTGGAACTGTTCCAACAGCAAAACATCTATTAATATCTGTAGTTTAACTTTTGTATAACTTTGTGAATTGCTGATCAGGGGCCAAGTATTCATCATTTTAAAAAATGGTTGAGAAACCACTGTGATATAGGAGAGAGAGAAAATGGTCGAGTCACCTTTAAAATGTTTGTTGGAGAGAGAGTCTGCATGTCATGAATAAGGGGGACGGGAACAGACCAAAAGCCTAAAAACCCAAACGAGGAGCAAAGGGTTCGTTAATATGTTTTGCGCATGTCTACGGCTAATTGACCAGATTATCAGAAACATCACAACAACAGGGTCTTATCCAAAATAACAGCATAAGACAACATATAGTGCACCTGACAGCTACAATACAATACTAATTGTATTAATACCATATAGAAGAGGAAGAGTGAGGGGTATGTGGGGTCATCCACAATGGCGGTGGCTTTGTGGAGGCAGAGTGTGACGTAAATGTCTGTAACAGAGGGCAGAGAGACCCCGATGATCCTCTCTGCTGACCTTAATATCATTACCTATCCAAAATGGAACACTTCCCATACCAAGCTGTGATGCTGCTACAGAGAATACTTTCTATAGTCCCTTTGTAGAACGGATGGAGAATTGTGAGGGAGGTGTCTCTGCAGGAAGTTGCGTCCCTCTTGGCAATGGAGTTGGTGTTGAGGGTTCACTTAAAGTTCTCTATGATGCGAACACCAATAACCTTGGTGCTCTGGACGATCACCATTGAGGAGCTGTTGATTTTCAGTGGAGAGTGATCACAATGTGCCCTCCTGGAGTCAACAACTATCTCTTATTTGATCTACATTTAGTGACAGGTTGTTGGATCTGCTCCAATTCATTAGCTGTGGCACCTCCTTTCTGTATGCCACCCCATTGTTCCTACTGATCAAACTCACCACAGTTACGTCATTAGCAAGATAATGTGGTTTTAGCTGTGCATTGCTGCAAAGTCATGGATCAACAGTGTGAAAAGCAGGGGACAGAGAGCACAGCCGTGGGGGGCCCATGTGCTCAGGAAGTCCAAGATCCAGTTACAGAGAGAGGGGTTCAGGCACAGAAGTTACAGCTTCCCAATCAGATATTGTTGGATGCTGAACTGAATGCTAAACTGAAGCCTGGTCGTGTAAGTGTCCTTTTTGTCCATGTGGGTGAGGACAAGGTGAAGAGTGGTCGTGATGGCATCATTGTAGAGTGGTTGAGATGAGGGTCCAGTGAGCTCTCTCTGGTTCTTCTGTGCTCAAAGAACGCTTTTGGGCACCATTATTTCAAGAGCATATGTGCATTGTTCAATTCATTGATGGGAAACAGTACTCAACTCACCAGCCATAACGGATGGCTTCTGTGACACAAGCACTTTATTATATTTAAAAGCGCAGGGCTCATAATGTACTACACAACAGCAAGCTTCCAGAGCATACACACAAACAAATCTTCTAATTTTGATGCCCAAATTCTAGATGGTGACTCTACTATTCCCAGTAGAAAACTACACCTTCAGAATAAACATAAGCATGGCTTACAGGATCCTACGTAATAAGGTGCCTAATATTCATGGTTGACCTGCATCCCAAAACACATTTAATTGCACCTTGAGTGTAATTTGGGTAGAATGACGTTAAAGGCTAAAGATAACACTTAGTAAAAGACTTGTTCACGAAAATTGTGTGTAAGTATTCTGTTTCCCTACCCATAATTATATAATAGCCCAGAGCACCACAAGTGTTCTGGGGAAGCTATGTGCAAATAAATTCCTCCCCTGCCCCAAACTGTTTAAAAGGGACATGAATGGCATATTGTGCCGTGTGGGTTGCTTTAAGTCCACCTTAATGAGCCATGCTAAATCTGCCCTGCCATATTTCCCTTCTGTTGCGAAAGCCAAGCTCGGCAGCATATTGTCTAACCACAAGACTCAGGACATACACTTCGGCAGAACATGCTCAAACCATGGTCATATAAAGTTGAGGGAACTTCATTCACAATGTGTTCTTTCAACTCAACTAGACTGTGGTGTATTGTACTGTGGCTTCCACTAGATGCCACTGTATGAGAGTCTTGACCATTTTCCTATCCAAATATGAAACGTACTTTTTCAGTGGAGAGAAACCGTAATACACTAGCTGCATGGTGGCAACAAAAAAAGGAGCAAATAGGCAGCCTAAAAGAAAATAACGGGGAAGAAACAGCAAGGATTTGTGACTCCAGGCCTTTCTATTGCATATGACTTTATCTAACATTGTATGAACGTATCTAACAATTGAAATGTATATAATTAATTTTATTAATAACTGTCTTTACTGCTTTCTTTTTTGAATATAATTTACAAACATCATTTACAAACATTTAAACTCTCGCTGCATCTGTGTGTATTTGCCAGGCTACTGTTGCTATAGCAACACATCAACGCCAAGTGCTTGTGCTGCTTGTGATGTGTCCAAACGTTCCAAGTTCTTTGCTTATTTGTGGTGTACCAGTATCATGCAATTCTTGGGATGAATTTAAACAATATACAGAGTACAAGTAGTACAAAGTGGTCATTTCTCTCAATTAAAAATATGCAAACATATTTACAGTACTGTGCAAATGTCTTAGGCACCTGTGCAAATTGTTTGAAGTCATTTATATCAGCGGCGGCCTTCTTCCTGAGAGCAAAAACACAGCTGAATATTAGAATAAATGTAAACAAACAAGCAAGCAAGCAGTAAAAAGTATCAAGATTTCTAAAAAAAAGTAGTCAATATTTTCTGAGCTGGTTAGAAGAACACAGGTTTGCTCCATATATATACGGGTTTTGGGCGCTCCTGTTTTCAGGGCTACTGTATGTTGTGGCAATGACAAGTGTATCGTTTTTTGTGCTTAAAGTGCGTCCGTGCTATGTTTGGGGGCGGGGCGGAGACTGGAGCTCGGGTTCTTTAAGGAGGGGGCGGGGACACGCCGCCGTGACGCAGGAATAATAATGAAGAGGATGCTTCAAAATTCCTTCCCGACTGCAGCGTGTGTGGCGACCGAGCTGCCCAGTTCAGCACCACACTCCAGCAGGAGTAACTACACAAGAGAAGCCGGGGCTGTAGAGGAGTGAGACAGAGAGCGCAGGCGACTCACGGACAAACCAAGTGATGAAGAACGCTTGTGGAGGCTTGAAGTGGTAGCGAGAAAACGCCATTCAAACGAAAAGCCCGTAAAGACAGTTGTTGACATTAGGTTAACTTCAGACTGGAGTGAGAGAAGTTAGGTGTGCCGTGAAGTACTGAGAACATTTAAAGTGTAAAGTGGGAACGAGTCACGAGTTAACTTCTCAAACCGGCTGGGGGTCCGAGAGCTAGGGAGCGCGCGAACATGTTGTGTTTCGTACCCCTCTGCGTCTCCGCGTGGCTGCTCGCGCCGCCCGTCAGCGCGAGCGCGCTGAACGAGGACGTCTCCGTGCTCGTGCTGCTGCCTCAGAACGACTCGTACATCTTCTCCGCCTCGAGGGTGATGCCGGCGCTCGAGTACGCGCGGCGGGGTCTCTCCGCCGGGCCCTTCGCCGGCGTCAACTTCACCCTCCGCCACGTGAACTCCAACTGCGGGCTGGAGGCGCTGTTCGCGCTCGTGGACCTCGCGCCAGCCGAGCGGCCCGACCTGATCATGGGTCCCGTGTGCGAGTACGCCGCCGCATCGGTGGTCCGCGTGGCATCGCGCTGGAAAATACCAGTCATTTCAGCAGGTGCCCTGGCGTCCGGCTTCAGCCACAAGGAGCCCGAATACGCGATGCTCACGCGCATCGCGCCCAGTTACCTGAAAATGGCGGATACGTTCTCGGCGATGTTCTCGCGCTTCGGCTGGACGGACGCACACCTGATTTACCATGACGACAAAGAGGAGAGGAACTGCTACTTTACCATTGAGGGGGTCCACATACAGCTGGACAGCCACTATCAAGTCTCCGCTTTCGCCGTGGACCCTGCAGAGTCAGTGGCGCACCTCGACGAAATCTTCAAGATCATGATCAACCATCAAGGTAGTAGCCACGACATCGTCCCTGGAGCCTGCTTTTGCAGAACACACGGCCGCTGCAACTGTCCTCCGCCTTGAACACACCTTACCCAACTCATGAAGTGCTGGATTTGTCAGTTGTTGATTTGGATCAGGTGTGTGAAGGCAGTTGACGCTTTGCAGTGCTGCAGGTGACGAGGAGCAGGATTAAGAAAGCAAGAGAAGTTAAGATGAGCAAGGTGTAGCTCTTTATTTCAACACAACTCTTTAGTCTCCCTTTATCGGATTTGGCACAGGTGGCACAGCCAATTTCTTTCCATAGAAATTAAGCCCAGCACAATTAAGCCCTATTCAGGTTGGTTGAGTGCCGAAAAAACAACAGTAGTCACAACAGCATCCCATAGAAATTAGGCTGAGCAAAGTATGCTTTAGAGTAAAAACTCTGACCTAAGGGTAAGGGTATGTGCGTGTCAAAAATGATGGGTTTTCATGTCTAGTCCTGAAGGGTCAGTGCCACACACATTTTTTCAGAATGTCCCACCCCAGCTCAAACCCCATAATTTATTAGTGAGGTGGATCCTGGAATTGGGTCCCATGGACTGGAGTTATTAATTAGTTCCCCATCATATTAACAAATAAATAGTAGCTTTAATGGAAGTATGTTGCCAAGATTACTGTGCACTTTCAGTATCCTGATGTCAGGGCCCAGTGCACAATTGGTGTTCCATCATAGTGAAAAACCATTCGGCCAGGCAAAATGACATGTAAGCTTATAGTGTTATCCATGGTTCCATTAATGAGCTTTACTAGCATGTATGGGCCTGCCAAAAACACACGTATACTGTCTACTTCACTGATACCCCATGACTCATGTTTTTGGCAGTTTTTTTTTCTGTTATATATATAATGAATGCTTCCTTGCTTTCATCACTTACTTTTCTCCTCATAACAGTTTAGGCTGAGTTGCTCCAGACACCATGGCTTGTCTTGCAAGATGGGTAAGAGGTCAGCTGAGTTGCACAAGAGTCCATGTGGAAAAAATGATCAGAATTTTGACAGGCGTGTAGGATGTGGAAAAACATTTGGGAATGTAAGGTACCAGTCGTAAGAGCATGCTTCTGTGCATTAACAAGGATTTGTTTTCAGTTGAACAGTTCAAAAGAAGAACAACATTGTCTGTTTTGCTGCTTTGAACTAATTGTGCAAGAGACCACTCTACCCCTCTTAGAGCTGTTAAGCTTAAGATATTGTTTCCTTTTAATTACAGATTCAGATAACGACTTACTTTGCACCCCTTATTATCCTGTTGATCCATTTAGCACCAGTGGGAGCACACTTCAGTTATCCACTGATGAAAGTACACAATTGAAATATTAGCTTATCATGTCACGTAGTAAGTAGTTAATGAATAAAAGGTCTTAAGAAGAAAAGCAATAAAGGAAAATATCTTAACTATGTCAAACCTAGCTCAGAAACAAGTGCAGCCTTGTTTTAGTGTAGGCATTCAGGATCAAAAATGATGCCTTTGAATTTTCTCCCACCTTTTGTCCAGGTTTGTTCTGCAAATGTGGACAGAATTGAAATAGATAATTACATTTGTATTTGTATATCAAACATTTTTAGGGAAATATTAATAGAATAACAAATATATATCCCACATAAAAAACACCCACTCAGACAGGGAGTATAATCTGTGTTACCATGATACAGTACTCCTACTACATGTCTTCCTACAGCAGAGCAGGGTTAAAGAGCAAATATTCAGAAAGGCAAGGCAAACTACAACTATATTCATGCAGAATTTCATGACTAAGGCACTTTAAAAGAGTGTTATTTGCCCTATACATGATCCCAAAAACATTGTGGCTCACGGGTGGAAATTACTGTGAAAATTCATAAACTAATTTGTCTTCTGTCGTATTTCACATTTAAGAAGTATTAAAATGGTCATTAAATATATATATTTTTTTATCAATACCTAATCTTCACTCCCAGTCACGACCAGGAGGATGAAGTATGATTTACTGGTAATCAAGACGTACATGCGTTAATATCAGGCTTATACATGCTTAAGTTAGTTAGACAGACAGCATCTAGATTTTGGAAAAAGCACGACTGTTTACTCAAGGATTATTATAAAATGTAACACTGAAAGAAACAGAATGTCTTAATACTAGGGATGCACCGATCGATCGGCCAGTGATCGGAAACAATCACCAATCAGCACGTATTGCCGATTTCAAACAGATCTTTTTTGGGGGGTTTATTTATTTGTTTATGTATTACATTTTATTTATTTAAATTTGTAAAGATGGAAAAAAAGCTTTATATTAAAGAAAATTTGATTTTTGTTTGTATTTGCTGTAGAGCTGCCACTATCATATGTCACTTTTATAAAAGTAACCAGTAAACAGGGAAAGTAACTACCACGTTACATTAAAAAAGTTGAAACCCATTTTTTGTGTCGTTGTCGTCGACTACATGCAGCAGCTCTAATTTTCTGTTATCTGGGGAAAAAATCGGTATCGGAAAAATCGGTATCGGCCGATCACACTTAGAAAAAACTCGGTAATCAGAATCGGCCAAGAAAACTGCAATCGGTGCATCCCTACTTAATACATAAATATTCTGTTGCATTCATCATTGAAAGTTATTTTAATGGACAATGCTCCACAAGTACTTGAACTAGCTGGAGCCCGAAGTTTCCCTTGTGTGGGCTGCATTCACTTTACCACTCTGTGGCCCACCTGCGGGGGAATTGTATGGTTATTCCATTACCTGCTTTTCAGTTGCAGAGTACCGTTTCACTGTTTCCAGCTGAGAAATGCTAAGAAAGAGAACAGGTCTCTCATTACAAGGTGCTCCTTGACCCAGGAAAGCATAGAGACCAACATGAATAGCGTCTGCATGACTTCTTTGCGAAGTCTGGACTCTGGAACACCCAGTAGCCCCATAACAATGACTTTTGTCAGTGGCCTATGAATGGTCCCTGCTTCTATGGATTGATACATGCATTCAATTCAATTAAATTCATGCAATTCATGCATGACACATGCATACCCATTAAGACATTGCAGAACTTTTGTCTAGTTCCATGTCAGGTTCTTCATCTCCCTCCACCATTTCATGGATCATCAGCTGTTAATATTTCCTCCTGCTATCAGCACTGCTTTTTTCAGGTATCGGCAAACAAAATTTGAAAGCAGGCCCTTGTGGCCCTTGTGTCAGTAAGAGAAGATAGCTTTAAAACAGGGATGAGGCATGCAATTCTTTGTCCTCAGACGTGATGCTCCAAATGGTATGGTACTTTGATATTTGTTATTCTAGGTATTAGGGCTGGGCGATTTGGCCTAAAATCAAAATCTCGATTGGTTGAACATTTTAACCCAATTACGATTAATGACCAATTATTTCATGTATTTTTTAATTTTTTTTGTCCCCTAATAGTTCACTGACAAGTTTTGTACAGTAAATATGCTCACATATTGCACGTGAGAGGTTTTTGAATGACGGGTGAATTACTAGATTTTAAAATATTTGAAGGAAACACACACACTATCTACTATCTATATTTTTAAAGGAAAAGTAATCGAAATAATCGACCTGGAAAATTTTGATGGATTATAGTTTCTGAACGTCGATTCCGATTACTTTTCGATTAATCGCCCAGCCCTACTAGTTATACCACAGTATTTTTGTTATAAACATTTTCGGAAATTCTGTTAAATATGCTTAGACCTCAGGGCTCTGACATCAATGACATGTAATTACATAATAATACATTGTACAGTGCCAATGTTTCCATGCCACGATGCAGTCTACATCTTGAGGATATATATTTAGTGTTTGACAGTGTTTGCTTTTACACATGTCATAAAGTAACATGTTTTTGGCAAGTCTTTGCTTTGGATTCCTTACTTTGAGTTTAAACTCCTCAGTTTGTTGTTGGTCAAGCTGGTCTGAAGCACTGCTTGTTTTTGCATTGTTGTATTTGAATAAAGCAGTTGTGATGTCACTAAATGCAAGAAGCTCTCCTCCTGTACTAGGGCTGGGCGATTTGGTCTAAAATCAAAATCTCGATTAATTGAACATATTAACTCGATTCCGATTAATGAACGATTATTTGATTTGTTTTTTTTTTTTTTTGCCCTCATAGTTCACTGACAAGTTGCTCAGTTGTCTCAGTGTTTAAGCTCTCCGTACTCGACATATCGGCGGAATAACGTAACATAACGGAGCGGGGTCACGTGACTCCACACACGCTAGTGTTTTTAAAGGGAAAGTAATTGAAATAATCGACCTGGAAAAATTTGATCTATTATAATTTCTGAATGTCGATTTCGATTACTTTGCGATGAATCGCCCAGCCCTATCCTGTACCATACTAAGAAAATAGTATCTTGCATCTCAGAATCTGTTTTCTGATCTTATATTCTTGTGTCTTTCCCAGTTCTTGGCCACTGAAAGTGAATGGAAACCACCTCAGCAGTTTCTTTCTTCTTAAGTCTGGGTATCATCTCCTCATTGAGCCACATAATTGCTAAGGTCCTTGGACTGTCTCTTTTGGCTTGCATTTTACAGCTCAGACTTGAGTTGACATTCTAGGTGTGCTTGCTCTATTTATTATCTACTGGGGCATCTTTTTCATATAACTTAATGCCCCATAAAGGCCTTCTGTCTGATAAAATTATAGATGCTCCACACATGTTCAGTGGCTACTAAGAGATATCAAATCTGCCAAGTTCCATCTCTTTGGGTTTGCCCAGATCAGGACATCGATTAATTGTCTTCATTATACTCGTTTGGCCCTGTCCTTGTTTGGCCACAGTCACACTGCTCTATCCTCTGTTCACTTTATCATTGGCAGTGTTCCAATGGAGGCCTAATGCAACTCTTCCCAACTATAGGTGGATGATACTGCAAGTTTAATATTGCAATATTTAATTACATTAAATAATGTAAATTCATTATCCATGGAAAGCCATTGTTTCCGAGAAGTGTTTCGATAGTTTATTCATCATTGTAATAAATGTAACCATTTAGGGCTAATTATAATGAAATATGCAGTTGATCAGTGTTCTTTAGGAACTGACTGTATCTCACTGCGATATGCTTTGATGTTATTTGTCATGGTCCTGGAGCATCCCTAATCTGCACACTTTGGTAATAATTTTTAAAAACTATTCTTGATTTGAAGTGTTTGAGCAAGGAGTGGACAAGGATCATGGTTTGAAATGCAGGGGGGTACTGGGGGGTACTGTACCCCCCAATGAAAACCCAGACCCCGCCAAAGAGACAAAAAATGCAGGTGGGGTGGTGTTTTTAACTTTTTTTTGTTAAAATGGCAGTACCCCCCAAATATGGTGGACCAATTCACACACTGACAAGGATACAAAGACAAAGTAATTTAAGCAACGCTGGAACAATCTCTCCATTTTATTAGCAGTGGTAGATGGTTCAACAGATGACCTAACTAGTTGGCAATTTAAAATTAAGGTTAAATTCCCACAGATTATAAGAGCTTGTTAGCATTAGTATACATTATGAGTGATGTTGGGTGCAGTTAGTATACTTTTGTGGGTACCTTTGTTATTCCAGACCTCTCTCTTCATATCACATTACAGTGATATAAGAAAAATAGATCTAAAGTTGGGCTGTGTGTTTTGTTTTCAAGGCAGTGGTACACTTTTGTAGCTTAACCTTAATGTTTGTGACAAAAAGGGTTAGTGCAGTTCAGTGTTTGAGTTTCGTTAAATTACATAAGATAAACAGGGCCATTGATTTTTAGATGCCACCTCTGGTAAGAATGTTAATCGTGACTATGTAATACTTTATCATTTTTACAAGCCCGTGCAGATTACCCGTCGTCTTTGTTAAGTATCTTTAAAACCAAGGTGAATGCCGTCACTGGGACATTTTCCAGCTCCTCTGACGTCTGATTTGATTCATTAAGCATTGAAGTGGTGTTTTCGGCACTTCACTCTGTTTTTCAACCTTGAACATGTGGCAAGAACTGCATCAGTGGGTATAGCTAACAGATGTTATGTCTGTAATAAAATTGCAAATAAGTTTAATGGCATGGCCAAGCAGGTACATCTACTAAATCTGAATGATACTACAGTAAACCTCCAGTTTCACGCGGAATCAGTCATACGCTGCTTTTTTTAAATGTGGAAATTGCAACTATACTCCACCTTTTTTGCGTTTTTGTGGTAATAAATATATTTCTTTCTGGATGTTTTCACACAAGGGGTCTCAGGGCAGCCTGTAGCCAACCTGGAAGCACTGTTTTTGAATTCCACACCAGGATTGAGCCCCTGCGCTCCAAGCGCAATTTCTCAGTGGCGCACTCCAGGAGACCTTTTGGAACTGCTCTTGGAAGAGATGCTCTTGGAACATAACATTTACATTATTTATCAGACACTTTTTTTTCTTCCAAAGCGACTTCCATTCCCTAACTACAGGGGGCAGTCTCCCTGGAGCAACTTGGGGTTAAGGGTCTTGCTCAGGG
>JBBPDE010019530.1:0-10879 GCA_037974605.1 Nannopetersius ansorgii
GTTTCTTCATCTTCTGTGCTGCTGTTATAGATTGTTCCTTTTGCTATTTTTTCTGGCTAAGAACTTACTATAATATACATTATGTTTACATTTATTTAAGATTTAAAATTGGATATTAAATTATTAAATGCGCTTTTATGTAAATTCTTAAAACATGTTGGAATGGAAATATTGAATTTCTTTTTCTGCACAGACTAGTCAGTGTCTGGAATCTGTTACCAGCAAATACAAAGCAGAAAAACATTAACACTATAAAAGCTAAGTTTTTACTCACTTATTGCATGTGATATCGGCAGCCCTAGTTTAAATATATATTCAGATATGTATAGATATATATATATAAATATGCTATATTTACACATTTATACACACGTGTGTGTGTGTGTATATATATAATGTGTATGTGTGTGTGTGTGTGTGTATATATATATAATGTGTGTATAAATATGTGTATGAATAAGCCAACGTAAACTTCACTAGTAGTCATGACAGGTGGAGGGCAAGACACCTTGGGGAAAGTCATACAGAACTAATGTTTAACATCCGGCGGATCAACGAGTTCATATTGGTTACGTTAGCAACCTGTTCATTCACTGCTGTCAGGGCCTTAGAGAGTAAAAATGGACAGATATTTAACATGGACAGAGAAGCACTGCTCTAAATGAACAAATCGCTCAGCTGAATGGATTCTGGTGAGGCCCTGATCAAGGAAGTGACGTCGTTAGTGATGGCCTGCCTTGATGAACGATCTGACAGCTTAAAATAGTCAATTGAGTTATTCTCTCCAACATGCAGTGTTATTGCTGGGGTACTATTACATTTCAATAAAGAGGCAATATGAAAAGCAATTTAGTGGCTTGTTATTCTATTTATTATTCAAAATATTTTTGAAATGAATTAAGAATAACACCAGCACTTTGCACATTGAATTGCCAATTGCACAATGTAATTTCAAGTTTGTAAATGACAAGTACAAAATTAATTGCCATTTGAATTTTTGTGCTCATATTCTTCAATAGTTAAATGCAGCTATGTTTATTGGATGTTCATTTGCCTAGACAAAAGTAAAAACCCCTGTGAAAAAATTATATATATATGTGGGGGGAGGGGGGTTTTCTGATCACCCGGTCACAGATCGGTATCATTCCGTGAGTCATTCGGTACCTGGCTGCACAGAAAGACAATAAAACTATTTTACTGAACCTCAGAATCTGAATGATCTTTTATTTTGAAAAAAAAAAAAACAAAACGCTTATCTCAGTCATGTGATACGTTACATCAAAATTTTGTTTTACACACACTTTGATTTTAGTTGTATCTATGCCAGTCTGTAAAAGAATTGTTTTACATTAAACTAGTCCGTGGCGCAAAAAAAAAGCAGGGGAGAGGGCGTTTCAGGTCCTGGTGATAGTTTTGCCATCTGAGGTTTGAAAAAGAAACACAGCCAGAATGGGACTGAAGCTGCTCTTGGGGCAAAGCTGAGCATACATCCATAATACTTTATTTTTTCAAATATGACCCTGGCATAGCTGGTGACCTGGTGGTTAGGGAGTTGTCCCTGTAATTGGAAGGTTGTGGGTTTGAATCCCAGGACTCCCAGTGCCACCACTAAAATAACCTTGAGCACCATTCCCACAAACTGCTCCCCAAGCACCATTGTAGGCTGCCCACTGCTTCACCCAGGTGAATGGATTAAATACAGATGACTCAAGCAATTTCCTCAGGGATCAAAAAGTATATTAAAACTGACCACCAGAGGGCAGTGCTTCGTGACATTTTCATAATTGAAGTTGAAGTTTGTCATATGTACAGAGTACAGTGTACAGAGCACAATGAAATTCTTACTTGAACACCCTCTTCACAGATAGAACATAAAGACATGAAAGACAACACAGTGCAGCAACAGTAGTCTTAAGTTGTATAAAGTACAGTAAAGTGACAGTGCCATGTAAAGTGACAGTGCAGTGTAAATGTAAAGTGTTGCGTGCTATTTACCTAATTAAGGTAAATATCAATTATAAGGGTTGGTAAAATTTTAATACCAGCAGGTCATCATGTATAAGTGTCCTTCTAAAACACTTTTCTTTCTCCCCTTTTTTAAAAAAACTTTTTTCGTTTTTCTTAATCCTCTACCTTGTGTGTGTGTATATATATAAGAATCAGAAAACTTCATTTATCCCAGAGGAAATTGTTTATACACTACCGGTCAAAAGTTTTAGAACACCCCAGTGTTTTAAGCTTTATTTAATCGAAATTCAAACAGTTCAAGTCCAATGAATAGCATGAAATGGTATTTCATGTAAGGATACCCAGAAGCGGGAAATAATTCATAAAACTTTTGACCGGTAGTGTATATCCTAAATATATTCATACAGTTGTTTTAATTTTTTGAGGTTTATGGTCATTTTTCTTCCAGATGCCCAGTGTTTATATCCATAACATCCATGGCATTCTTGAGCCAAACATGAAGCGGATCACAAATCAGCCCATTGGTTCTGTAGTGGTAGGAACAGACCACTAGAGGGTGGTTTTCACGTGTAGTTTGCTGGCCTTCTGGTGTCATTCCACTCATTGATCACTAGAGGGTGGTGTTTAATTCCTTCTGTGCACCTGTAGATTAATTGTTTGACTGCTAGCATTGATCACATACCAAGAATATTCTTAACCATTGCTAAAAATCACTTTAATACTGTTAACAGAAATGTTTATATGATACAGTTTTGAATAAATGCGCCCGCCGAAAACACTTTGCCTCCCATTTTGAGCTGAACTCTTTCACTTCTCTCGTTCTTATTCAGAAAACTCGTTCTTATTCAGGAATATGTTTTAAGACTCTTGGTTTGATGTGGTCCCTCAGGTTTCTGCTGTGGGTTTGAATGTGGCAGGATCTCCTACCATGGTCACCCCTGCTGTGATCACCCCTCCTCTCGCTCACACAGGTAGGAAAATGGGTGGAATACCATTATGCTCCCCCTCCATTTGTATTTGCCTTTTCTTGCTTTGTTCCCTTTTTTATTCTGTCTTGTATCTCTGACTTGTTTGTAATACGCTTTGGTCTGTTTATTTGAAAGACGTTTATGCAGTTGTTGTGTTTCATTCCTAAATCAGCAGACAAGCTGCAGGCTCTCTCGGCAGAGTATACTGAGGGTGTTATGAGCCAGGCAGACTCCTCTTCAGCCCCTCTGCCCAGCAGCCCGCCTCATGGATCCCTTGTTGGAGAGAGACCTGGACTTCTGCAGCATCATCCGGAACCTCTTTCTCCATTCGTGCCTCCCTACTCCAACAACATGCCTCCAGTTAACATGCACCATCCTAACATGCCTCTGATGCGCATGTCCCGGCCGATGATGCCCCAGGGCCCCGTGTTTACTGACAGACTCCCTGGACCCATGCGACCTATGCGACCCATGCAACCCCAGAGCAGGTTCAGGATGCCCATGCCTGGGCCACACGAAGACTTCCCACGTCCCAGGGAGGGGTTCCCACACCAAGGGGATCACTGGGATCAGGGACCTCTCCAGAACGACTGGCAGGACTATGGGCCAAACAAGGGTCCTGAGTGGGGCGGAGAAAGGCCATCATTTAGGCGCGGTGGCTGGGGCCCGGGCGGCCCACGAGGGCGTGGTCGCTTTGAAAACTGAAAAAAGAAAGAATCCGAGACACTTGAAGTTGTATTGAAGTCAGGTCTCAGTAAACTTCAGAATTACTGGCATGTTACAGCAGGAATTGCTACAGAAATATGTGAGGTCAGCTGTGCTGATAAACTGGTCACATGGCCCAGATTCCAGTTTCCAGAATTTTCTACTTGTCTCCTACACACTACAGGATTCAAGATAGACCTTAGTGAAGTTTCAAGACTGTAGAAATGTCACTATGGCTGAAAAAAAGGATGTACTCCTGAGCTCAATGATACTGCCAATTTCATAATCTGGCCACTTTGGGCACTGGCCCTCAGAAGACTGACATGGAAACTTAATGATGGAGAGGTTGCTGGGAAAAAACGCCATTGGTTTAGAAATAACATGCTTTGTGTCATGTGTGCCATTGAATGCGATTGGTGGTCACTTTTAGCCTGTTAGCCCTGTCTCAAAGAACGCTAAAAGACTGTAGCCTTAATACGGTGCAAATCAGTATCATCTGGGGCCACGTGATTGGCAGTTTCCAGAAACTTAAAGTTGTTGAAGTAAGGTCAGGTGTGCCAATGAACATGATCAAAAAATCTGCTCGATGTTGAATTTGACCTTGAAAAACCACAAACTGTCCCAGAACCTTGAATGTGGTTCTGGTAAGCTGGAGAATGGGCTGTGAGAACATCACAGATTGGAAAAGAAGTGTCATCCTGAGGTCACATGTGCCAATGTGTCTTTCATGCGTGACCTTCCTTTCAAACCTAATAGCAGCAGATAAAGAAACTTAAGGAAGTAACTTTTAGCACCCAAAGACTGTCCCAGAGCCTGTTGGCTTGGACAGAAAGGGGGAATTCCTCTGGAAGTGTCATCGTTGAGGAGGAATGTGTGTCTTTCTGAGGTCAGCTGCACCAGTCATGACTGTATATCTAGCCTTGGAAACTGATCTTTGACGATAGCTCAAATTGGAGAAAAGCTTCAACCAGACTGGAGAGTCTGGTTCAGAATTCCAACTAATTTGGAAGCCAATTAACATGGATGGTCATGTAGAACAGGTTTTTCCCTAATATTTTGGTGATTAATTCTTAGTTTAATCTTTTCCGTTTGTTTGCTAATGATTTTTCTCATAGATTTCACTGGTCAGATGGCAGAAAAGTTGATAGGAGTGAAGGACCATTTGTGTCTATTAAAACAGGCTTATTGCTGAGCACCTGTACAGCAAATCTTTTGTGTAATTTTTGGACAGTTCCTAACTCTCGCTGAAACTTGTGGACAGTAATCGTTACATCTTACAGATCTTACAGAGCCACATCACACAAAAATGAGTCCCTGTTGAGTAGAAGTACTGATTGCAACCTGGTCCATGATGGAAAAAGCATTCTGAGATGAAGGAAGCTTTTCTGTAAAGTACATTTTTAGGAGGGTTTCTATTTGGGCTTGCATGTTTATACTTGCTATCCGACTGTTTGGAAGGAGGAGGTTCCGAGAAAGCTTGGTTTCTTTTGAACAGCAGTTCTGACTTTTTTTGATGATGTGGTTCTCCTGTGAGTTCACTGCTGATTTTAATAAACTATTTTTCTACTAATCTGTTGTGCCCATGATTCTTTACTGCAGAATGTGCATAGTAAGGTTTAAACCATATTAACCCCGTATGCACTCCAACTATTGGTATTGGATTCGGGTTTCTCTGACACAGATTAACATTAATCCTGCAGCAAAAGGGTTTTTAAGCAGTAAATCGCCTCTATCTGAGAGCAATTATATAATTAATAGTTGCTAAAAAGTGCTAAAGAAACTGCAGGGCATTTCATGTGACCAAACCAACAATATACATTTCTCAATAAAGTGTGCAACGAAGCGAATATTTTTGTATAGTTTAATGTGTTTCCCAGACAGGGATTAAGCACAGTCCCAAACTGCACAGCTTCCGCATACAGCAATATTTCATCCAGGACAAGGCTTTATCTCTGTGTGGAAAAAAGTTGCTTTTATTGGGGAATAAACAGGTTAAGGCCAAAGACAGAAGCTTTCTAACCTGAGCTGCTTTTCATTCTACTGGTCAGGATTTCCTGACTAAAAAACACTACCACTCTTAAATAAAATGGAGACGCCTTGTTCTATTTGCTACCACTGTAAAGAAATCAGAGTTTCTACTCAATGAATAGTTTAACACCAATCCCACTCTGAACCAGGCAGTTAATTGTTGAATTATATGGTCAATGGTAAAATAAATAAATATAAAATGTGAATACATATTTGGTACAGTTAAAATGTTACTCTTACATTAACAGTGTGGATTTCATAACTATTATTACTATAAAATTCACATTATATAATTCATGATACAGAATAAATATCATTATTATTACTTTTATATTCAAATTTATTTATATTGATGGTGACTATGATGATAATGTCTTATTGTTATTATTGTTGTTGTTATATTGTTCTTACATTATTGTTATTATTATCATTATCTCTGCTGTCTCCCAGCAACCGCAGCTCTACGGCACCAACAAGTGCTCCGAGTTGCTGATTGGCTGTCTCAGCCCCCCCACCTTCCCCTGCCCTGCCCTCGCCCCTCAGCTCAGAGCGCGCGCTGGCGCGGCGTGGCGGCGCACCCGGGCCGTGCACGCGCTCTCACGGACAGATTGACGGTCACCTGGGCTCGCGGACATAGCGCGCGGATGGAGCCCGAGAGAGCGCGTTTATTTTGGTGCATGTAATTAGCTAGATGGTGACAAGGCGCCTGGATCCTGGCGGCGGGAGCGCAGCGCGAGCACAGGGTAAGCAGCACGCGATCTTCTTCTGTGATGATGTTCAAACACACGCACACACACACGTATGTGCAATTCAGTATACAGCTCTGCTAAAACCCGCGCGCGCTCACAGTCTTCACGCGTTACCTGGTCACGTACTCGTTTTCCTCGAGCACGTCACCGGTATCTTATGACGCGCGGGATGTGGGACTCGTTAGATGTTTTGTGTGTGTCTGTGTGTGTGTGTGTGTGTGTGTGTGTCTGTGTGGTGGGTGCCAAGGGCATCTGGAATGGCTTCGCCTAACACTCGCCAAATACACACACATAATGGGGATTTAAGGTTTAAAACCATGCGTTTCTGTGTCAGTGTAGATGTGTTTGTGCGCTGTGTGTGTTGTGTCAGTGTTGTGTTATGTTGTTAAAATTGGTCTATGCTGGTCTAAATGTTGTCTTAGCTGGTATAGAACTGTCTTTGTTGGTCTAAATTTAATCTTTGCAGCTTTGTACCTGTTCTTTGTTGGTCGTAGATGTCCTAAACTTGGTCTTTGCTTGTCTAAAACTGGTCTTGTCTAAAACTAGTCTTAGCTGGTCTAAAATGTCTTAGATACTGTAGGCTTGATATATTTACAAGTTTAAACTTGGTTCTAGTTTGTCTAAAACAGGTCTCAGTTTGTCTAAAACTTAATCTCAGCCAGTCTTTGCTTGACTGAAACTGGTCGTAACTGGTCTAAAACTTGGTCTTAGCTGGTCTAAACTTGGTCATAGCTTGTCTAATGATAGTCTCAGCTGCTCTGTGCCCAGTCTTAGCTGATCCAGATCTAGTCTTAGATGGTCTTAACTTTGTCTTAACTGCTCTATTCATGATCTTAACTGCTCTGTCACAGGTTGGGGCTGATCCAGATCTAGTCTTAGATGGTCTGAACTTTGTCTTAACTGGTCTAAAACCTGGTCTTAGCTGGTCTAAACTTGGTCTTAGTTTGTCTAAAACTAGTCTTAGCTGTTTTAAATTTTGTCTCAGCTGCTCTGTACCCAATCTTACCTGATCCAAACCTTGTCTGAGGTGGTGTAAACCTAGTCTTGGATGGTTTTAACTTGGTCTTAACTGCTCTGTTTATGATCTTAGCTGCTCTATAACTGGTCTTAGCTGGTGTAAACATGGTCTTAGATGGTCCAGGTCTGGTCTTAGGTGGTTTAAACATATTAGCCGGTCTACGCCTGATCTTAGCTCGTCTACACCTGGCCTTAGTTGATCTAAACCTGGTTTTAAGACCCAATCTATGCTTGTCTAAAACTGTAAAACTGATCATAGCTAGTCCAAACTATCTGCGATTTTATGTACATATATGAGAATGTGTGTGTGTGTGTGTGTGTGTGTGTGTGTGTGTGTGCGCACGCACACGCGCATGCACTATGGTGGGGGTGTTAAACTGATGCCTATGATAACAGAGCTGCTGTGTTTGCAGAGTTTGACTTCTTTTCGCTCACTGTGTAAAAACATGCCACTTAACTCCAAATATGCATACTTTACATCGGGGTGCTGAATAATTCATGTGCCATCCCACATCCCGCATAATTACTCCCTCTCTCCATTCACTTCTCCAATCAAGCCAAAGCAAACAACACACTGGCATTGTTGTATCTTTTTGTCTTTTCTCTGTTCTTCCTGCTCGTGGTTCAGAGTGGGCTGCGTTCCTCTGTAATGAGGTCGGCTACAGGAACACTCACCTGCAGGAGTCCACGATTCAGCTAATTTGGAAAAAACTGAGGGGTTAAAACACATTTCAGCTAATTGTTACAAACATTTGTAAAGGTTTGTAGGGGAAAAAATAGGTTAAAATAGTTCATTTTATTTTTTTCATCATGATTTAAAAGTATTTTCTCATTAATATGAAGGGTGATTTTTAAATAAAGGCTACTCTTCATTTCAGAATTAGTTTTGTTTTCTGGTCACAACCAGTAAGAGAGAGAGAGAGAGACCTCGTCTTAGCTGATCTTAGTCTGTCCAAACCTTAGCTTATCCAAATCCGGTCTCAGCTGGTCCAGTCCTGGTCCAAACCTGGTCGTAATTCATCCACTCATTGTCTTATCTGATCCACATCTGGTCTTACCTAATGCAAAACTTCTTAGGTGGTGGAAACATGGTCTTAACTTGTTTAAATGTGGTTCTAGCTGTGTCAACCATGGCCTTAGCTGCTCCACACCTGGTAGCAACAGGTCCTAACCTAGTTTAAAGGGTATCTTAGCTTATCTTAGGTGGTCTAAACCTTGCCTTAGCTCATCTAAGCCCAGTCTAAGCTGGTCCTAACCTGATCCTTGCTTGGTTAAACTTGGTGTTAACTGTCATAACCATGACTTTACGTGGACCTGGCCAGGTCCAAAACTACAGGTCTATATTTCTACTAATCTGGAAACATCTGGCATATTAAAAAATATTTAAAATAAAAACATTTTTAAATATTGTAGAAAAAAGAGTTTTAACTCTGATGCTGATTATTTTTAAGATGAAAAGTTCTGCATGGGTAAATATTAGTCTTGTTTATTTTAGGACTGGTTTTGTCTGCTAACTGTGAGAGAGAGACATTTGTGAGCAAATGTTGTCGTCACTCAGTATAACTGTTCTCTCTCTTACCTTGGATTGGTAGGGTGGTCCTCCCTCTCTACTTTCACTTAGCTCAACAGTCTTCTTTCACTCTGGGTGGGTAGGGTGGTCCTGCCTCTCTTTCTGGCTGGAGGAATCGTGTTCCTCCCTTTCATCTTTCTCTCAGAGTAACAGTCCTCTTTCTCTCTGGATGAGTAAGGTGGTTCTCCCTCAACAACGTGAGCAATATAATATAAATACCAATTTATATGCATTTTTTATTCAGTAAACGGTATATTGTGCACCCGAACCCTGGAGTAGTCATTTATTGATCAGATGTCCTCTTTTTCCTGAGTGAGGGTCCAGCCATGAGCGTGCCTGAGGGAGGGAAATAAGCAGATTGCATAAGAGCGTTTGTTTTCGTTGCTGTCAGAGCCGTTTTTGTTCGGACGGTCGTCACGGCTCCAGCTGAGCGTCTTGTGAGAACTATCTGCATCTCCGAAAAGAACAAAGGATTCCTTCTTCTGACACTGTCTTTCTGTCTGTTTATCACACACACACACACACACACACACACACACACACACACACACACACACAAATATACTGAATAACCAATGCAAAAATGATTTAATAGGCGATTCACTGAGGTCACCTGATTAAATAAGTAAATTAATATGTATAGTATGTTGATAATAGTTATAATAGTGTTTCACTCAATGACCATATTATTACAAACCTTCAGCTCACTGGCCACTTTACTGGAAACACTTTGTGCAACAACTCAATGGCCACTGTACTGAAAACAGTTACCTTGAGCCTCCTCTCCCCTTTATTGGAAAAATCTTGTGGGAATGATGTTCACATTTGAATCCAGTGAATTCAAAAGTCTGTTTCAGAGTGTATTTGAGTTTCCTCAGCAAAACAAACCCTCTCCAAAATGTCCATTTGTGCGTGAGCTGTGTGATCATTCCCACGGCCATAGAATTATGTTGCCTGTATTGGCAGGAGTTTGATTTACGTTGGATGGGATCGCTCTGGGAGGTTCATGGTAGCAAAAACAAGTAGATCAGACCACTTAGCTGTGTGATGGCTTTGATCTGTTCCTTTATCTCTTTAACTCTTCGGCGCTTGCTGGTTGCCCTGTCACAGTAATGAGCCGAATTTTGAATGTTAAATGTATCCTAGAGAGATGGTTGTGTCTCTGTCCTGAAATGGTTCGAATTAGATTTAAAACTGGTTTAAATGCATTTCAGGGATCGTTTACACCTGCGGCCTTATGCAGATATAATCCAGATTGTCCAGATGAATTTTGTGAGGAGAAGATGGTCATTGGGTTGCCAGACTTTTTCTTTAATCTGTAAGAGAGATTTAAATATTAAATATGTAACCCCACCAATGCCACTTTATCAGAAACCCCTCCCCAGTAGGTCCCTCTTGCTGGTGTACAGTTAAAGACTATAGCCTTTCTGCAGTTCTTCTAGACCCTGGTTTCTCAACCACTGGGCCCTGTACCACTGATGGGCTTTTGATTGGTCTGTGAATCTAAAATCGAGACAGGCCATTGTTCCACAATTGGTTATTTAATATAATCTAATGCAGCCAAGTGGGCCATGGCAACATGCTGTGATGAATGTTGAAAAGGTTGAGAACCATTGCTCTAGACCTTAATCAGGGGGTGCTTAAGGACCACAGAGATGCTCTTGGCTGGATATTTTCTGGTGGTGGACCATTATTGACCTCCTGTATCTACCAGACTTGATCATCTGCTTAGTGGCATTTGCTAGCTTTCATCTGGTATTAGCAGTATTAGCATTTGGGTTTGAGCTGCTCCCCTTTTAATGCTAAGTCTGTACCCGCAGCTCCGGGATGTCGCGATTTGTCCTAGATACTCCAGCGAAAAGATGACCCACTTT
>JBBPDE010019557.1:0-10878 GCA_037974605.1 Nannopetersius ansorgii
CTCTCTCTCTCTCTCTCTCTCTCTCTCTCTCTCTCTCTCTCTCTCTCTCTCTCTCTCTCTCTCTCTGTATCTCTCTCAATCTCTGTATCTCTGTTTCTTTCTCTCTCTCTTTGTCTTTCTCTCTCTCTTCCTGCCTCTCCCTCCCTCTTTCTCCTTCAGCCACATGGAGTGGGAGAGAATCAAATGCTTTTTAGCATAATTGCCGTTGTGCGCATGGAGCAGTGTTCTCACACTTGAGTGAATATGGAGATTGAGAATCGCAGCCAACCATTCATCATAGTCTGCAGCTAGCACAAACACATGCATGCACACTCTTCTGGAAAAGGTCTTACTGACCACCATAGCTGTGAACATATACAGACAGGATCACACATCGACTTTGCTTGTCATGCGGTCAGCAATGCAAATACCGTGCTTGCACAGAAACATCTTCTGCTTGGCTTGAGTTGACAGTTCAGGTTGGTGTCATACAGCAGAGACTGTTCTTCAAGATCAAACTCATGCTTAAATTACACTAGCCGAAATCAATAGTTTGGATTACTACCTCCAGTATCCCTTAGATTAGCAGAACTATAATCAGCTTCTTCCAGGCATGTCACTGTTGAGCTGAGCTCTATTGAGCTTTACTCATATTCATTTGAGACTTTTCCTCTTATTTTGCTCCATTCTTTTAGGGCTAAAACAAGGTCACGACATATGAACGTCACACTTAGTACAAGGTTAAATTCAACCTGCTGAACTTTTTTCTTACTGGCCCTCATTTGTAAGCAACATTTTAGTTCATTTGCAGCATAAGTTGAAGTGAAGTGAAAGTGACCATTTTGTCATACGTGAACACACCACAGCACACAGTGTGAACAGCATGAAATTCTTCCTCAGAGAGACAGAAAGCAAGCAAGAGAGAGAGACAGGCAGACAGAAACATTTAACCCATTCACCAAGTGAAGCAGGGGGCAGCCAGGAACACAGCGCCTGGGGAGCAGTGCGCGGGGACGGTACCTTGCTCAGGGTACTTCAGAGGTGCATAGCGGACTTGGGGATCGAACCCGGACTTTCTGGTCGCAGGGCGGATGCCTTTACCACTAGGCCACCCAACTGTCCTCATGTCTCACAAGGCTCCAAGCAGTGGCCTTGCTAAACCTGGTCCTACCTTCTTTAGGATTGAGTGCCTTTTTCTTGCTCGGGTCACCAAGTCTAGCATTATTTTGTGATAGGCCATTGAGTTTCCTCTCTCAGACACCCTGCTGGCAGAACATTCCTCCAATGAATAGCTGTTTATTACCCTCTTCTTGCCTTATTTCGGAATGCAGACAAGCAGATGAATTTCTTTGCGCATGACTTTGTAGGATGCCTGGAGTGCACAGGGAACACTCATTTGCTCATGGCATTGAGTGTTTTGCTTCACTATGTTAACATGAAGATGTCCCTTCAGGCACTACATTGCAGAAAAAAGATGGTGGGTTTTGCTACTCATTCCGGATCTCTATCTAGTTGTTTGATTCCTAAAGCACATGTGACTTCACATACAGTGCCTTCAAAGTTTTATCGTATTCATTCAAAGTTGCCTTTTGGCCTGTCAGTCACTCCAGGGGTATTTGCGGAATAGAATCTTTAAAAACAGAAACTTGCAGATTCTCTGCTTCTTGGGCAGGTGCCTCATATGGTCATCCAAAGATAAACAAGTTCCTTTAGTGGCCACAACACGCCATTCTGCGATACCACATACACCCAGGGAATTGGCAGAATGTGTGCAGGGTGTGTTTGGGCCACTGAGGGCAAAAGATCTGAAGATTCTCTGGATGCACATTTGAGGCAATTGTCCAGGTAGCACAGAATCTCCAAGTTCTTTACTTTCAGTGGCCCCATTCAACAAATACCCAAGGGCAAACAACAGGCCAAAAGTCAGAACTTTAAACTAATGTGCTACACCCAAGAGAGAAAAAACATTTTCTAGTCACTGCTGTGCCTCTAGGGGCACAGTGAGGTGGTCTTGATTGATGTGTTCCTGTCTGGTTGGGGCATGGGAGGTGGACCACTTGGCTACAGTTTTTTTTTTCCCTGATAGTGAATGAGGTTGCTAGACTCTGTGGAGACTGCTCTTCTCCTCATTAACTTTCTTCATTGTACACCTCTTGCAAGCAAGTGAGTCTTGTCTTCTTGATTAGCACAAAGTGTATCTTGCCAGCCAGCTTTTTTTATGCCTGTCCTTCATTTTTGTTTTATCTTTTATGTATACAGTAATCCCCTGCTTTTGGTGGGGGTTACATTCCAAGAGCACCCGCATATAGTGAAAACCTCATTGTTGTGTTCTGTTAAAAAAAAAATTGTCTAGTTCATAGTGTAAACCCTAAATACGCCCCCAAATATGCTTCCAGAACACTTTAATTCATTTCAAACTCAGTTTAATGCATTACCCTTAAATAAAATGTAATGATAATCCCGTATTCACCTCTTTTAATTTAAACTCCCAGACAAGATATGCAACTCGGGCAAAAGTATTGGGACACCGCGGCGAGTTGAATGGTTTTTGGGGAATAACCAGGCTAAATCTACTCGGGCTAAAAATACAAATAAGGGCTTATTGGAAAGGTCTCCTGAAGTGAACTGTGGAGAAATTGTAGTGCAGGGCTTCAACCCTGATGAACACTTTACTTGTTCATCATCTACTTCACACCACTTCTGTTGGCTAGTAGGAAATAGAATGCTGGTACAAATGTTAACCATGGTTCCGTGTGTCAAGTTTCTGTCATGATTTTTGGAGGATATTATCTTTGTAAGCTGGTCACTGCACCACTTTGATTCCAGCCTGTGTGCAGGAGCATGAAGAGTTTTTATTTGTGCATTGCTTTGTCTCTGCCAGCCATCTGGAACTTCACAATTCACAATTATATTTTGTCACATTGTCATAAGAAAAGGCAAGCCATGCTAGCTGGAAAGCTAAAGAAAACCTAAGGAACTCGCACACACAGGTCAAACATGAATGTAAAGCAAAACTTTTATTTAAACATAATTAAAAACTATTAAATAAACTGAAAAGTACAGTTTGCTATCTATATGCTCATTCACAGTCTATTTCATTCTTACATGCTACTCCAATACTGCAGACACTTGACTGGTTTCCTGTGGCTGCTCACATTAGATTTAAAACTCTAATGCTCACCTTCAAAGCCAGTAATGGTCCAACTGTGTTATACCTGTCAGCAATTATCAGACCACGGGTCACAGCTCCCCATTTTTAAGCATCAAGCACAGCATCATATCTCTTCCTGGTTTTGGCACCTAAGCAGTGGAACGAACTTCCCCTGACCGTTAGAACAGGTGACACCTTCATTGTCTTCATACAGCACTTAGAACAGCATGTTCATGTCTGAAATGTAATTATGCAAACTGCTTAAAAAATCTCTGGTACAATCCTGGATTGCTAGCAGCTGTTGATGTAAGTCTAAGTTTACTTGTCTGAGGAACATGCTTCTTTATAAAGCACCCATGTATGTCACTCTAGATTTGTAAACACAAAAAGAATCTTGTTCACCTCTGTGCTTAGTATTGTCCACTTATGATTTGATCATTCAAGATGCCTATTAATGCCAAGTGTGAATAGGGCCTAAGTCACCGGTCTGGAGTCCAACACAGTTTAGTATGGGCCCTTTGCATGGATCATTTTATTGTTCTTTGATATTTATTTAGTTGCTTAGGGCTCCACACCAGAAACTAGAACTTGGTCAGGCAAGAGAGTTGCTGGACTGATGCCAAGATGGATGTTGATCTCAGGGCCCTAGGTTCAGGTGTTCTTCCTCTGATCATTTCTTTTGTGCAGTGCACTTTTGTCTCTCTCGCATACCGAATGGGAATTTTAATATGCCCAGTACTTTTAACTGAAGCAGTATCCACCACTTTTCAAGTATCTCAAGTCTTATGCATATTTAAGCAACAGAACCTGAGGAGTGAGTGTCTTGATTGATGATGACCTTGAATGCTGAGTGGCTTTTGTACAACAGTTCGGCATAATAAAGAAGACATTTTCCACCCACCCCAGATGTAGCTGATCAACTTTAGAGCTACAGCGCTAATGTAGATAACAGACACCAACTCTTAGACACAGATTGTTTCTGTAAAAACACATCACCAAATCGTCTCTCACTTCGCACCAAATCACATCCAGCTCTTCATTCAAAAAGGAACAAAACCTCAACACTAGCGGCAGCCATTTGACACAACAGTAGTGCAGCTATTTACAAATCAGTCGTAAGGAGGACATGATAATGTGTAGATTTTTTGGTGATGCTATTTTGATTTAAATTACTTTTGCTGTCTTTGTTAGTTTTTGTTTGTTAGTGTTTGTTAGTTTGTAACTTTAGTGCTACATTAAAAAAAAATGGATTCCAAACATGTTTTAGCTGATCACCTACATCCCTGGGGTACTTGGAAATTAGTGGAAAGTAGATTTTAATCAAACTGTTTCTTTAATGTCAGTAATTATTTCCACCCAAAACTATCCCCCCCTTTTTTACAGATCGCACTGGGAAACTGCTGAAATATCAGATTCAGCTCAGCTATTTATTTTGTTCCTGGCAGTTTCTGTAACATTTTACTGCTCACCCTGTTTGCCTAATTGTATTCTGTTCATTTAATTTAACTGATCTGCTATCATGGCTTCTGACCTAAAAGCTTGCTTAGGGGCAACAGGACTGCAGGCTGTAGGCCATCTTTCATACTCTTCAGAGTATGAACAAATGAGATGCATGTTAAATATTGTAATAGAACTTATCTAACATATTTACTTTTTATTTTGTATGTGCCAGATTAGAAACCAGTAACAGTTTAAAGCGAGGTGTTCCTTAGCAACCGGTGCTCAGTGGAATGATGCCTTTAATGTGAAAACCTGGTTGTATAATATTGTATGTAGATAAACTGGTAAATATGGTGCAAAGTCACTTTATTAACCTGCAAGAAAGGCATTTTGACATCATTACTGCTGATTAACATAGATAGTGCATCTAATGTATTCTTCCGGCAGTCTCCATATTATAGCTAGATATTATAGCTAGAAAACCTCTGGCCACCTTGAATCCACTTAGTCAGAGCAGAAAAGGAGACAATTACTGTCTAGCTTTCACGAACAGCCAAAGTTTGTGTGTGCAAGAGAGGAAGGCTGCATAGATGAAGACGTTTGATCATTAAAGGAAGCATGAGATGCAGGCCCTGTCTGTCTCGTCACTGTCTCTAGACCTAGCTCCTTTTGTCCCCTAATTTTCTTATTTTCTAATCCTTTTCCATTGTCCTTGGCCTCATTTGCCTCTCCCTTGTCCAATCCTTTGTGGATTTTCCATTGACCAACACTTCTTAGTATTTACCTGACAAAGTAATAGGGTGGTGGTGGCCTAGTGAAGTGAAAGTGACCATTTTGTCATACGTGAACACACCACAGCACACACTGTGAACAGCACGATATTCTTCCCCTGCATTTAACCCATTCACCAAGTGAAGCAGGGGGCAGCCAGGAACACGGCACGGCCTTTCTCAGGGTACCTCAGCAGTGCCTAGCGGCCTTGGGGATCGAAGCCTTAACCACTAGGCCACCCAACTGCCCCAGTTGTCCACAACCTTTATGTCTTCATGGACCAGTTTAATATCAGAAACTCACTTTGGATAGAAGCGTCTGATATATGCCGTAAATGTAAATGTACTCGTACACACACACACACACACACACACACACACACACACACACACACACACACACACACTCTTTCGTTTTGGGCCACAATTGCTAATGCAACTCATTTTGTTTTTCTTTTTTTCTTTTTCTGTGATCAAGGTACTATACATATATATATATAATGTATGTTTGTGTGTGTGTCTGAGTGTGTCTCTGCATTCGTGCTGGCGTCGTAATGATTTAATTTTGATTTGCACATAATCATGCAGGCCATGGTCCTTCATCACGCTCCTTGACGTGCTAAATTATCCAGTCAGGTCCTCACGACAGACATGTTCCACTCATTAATTTGTGTCTAAGTGGGGACTGTAACATTTAAAATGAATGACAGATTGATAACTTTTTTTTTTTTTTTTTTTTTTTGTCAGTGCCAGGAGAGCTCAGAGGCTTGGCTTTTAATGTCTGTATTTTACTGCCGGAAGCATATACACAGATGCACAAGGACAATAAAAATAGATGAATAAATGTAGTCACATATGCTGGTCATTAATCCTGTGGGTTGAAATGTTCGTAACGTGATCTCAGTGTGACTATGTGTCTGTGTTTGATGTGGTGTGCACCACTTCATTGCAACTGTTTTGATGGCGATTAACAATACAGTTCAAATTGGTGAATGTCTCATCCCCACCGGTGTTGCATTTTCCTGGAGCACAGATTGTTTTTATGTTATGCTGTATATTTTGAGGGAAAAAAATGGCCAGCCCTAATGTCTTATTCCCCCTCTCTGGAACCTCAGGCTGATCCAAAAGAGCTGATTCGTCTAGTGACCAAACACGTGGCGGACAATGAGGATCGTGATTGGGGCGATGAAGAACTACAGGCTCTGATTGGACAACTGCGGCTTTACAGCGAGCGGCTTACAGACTTTACACAGGCCCAAGTGCTTCGGGGTCTTGGCCGAGGAGTGGATGTACAACGCTTCAGCAACGACAACCAGTATAAGAAAGAGACCATTCTCGGCCTGGCAGAGTGCGTATTTTTTTTTAAAGTTTGGGATTGTGTAAACATGTATGTTTCTGAGCCTGCCTCAGGGGTTGTGTGTGTGTGTGTGACACGCAGATTTTTTCTGAGAACCAAACTAATAATTTTTTGTGAAACCCCCCGCACATGTGTGGTAAAGACCTCGCTTGCCACGCCGCCTCGTTCTCGTGCTGGGTTACTAAGCACCTGTCCTATGATAATCCCTGCATAAAGTTTGAAAGTAGCCAATGCGAGGTGAACGGTTTACAGAGAAACTGGGGGGTAAAAATACAAATGAGGGAAAGGTCTCCTGGAGATCTACCGAACCGTGAGTTTGAGTGCTCTCCCCACCAAGTGAGTGCTCTCCCCGGAAGGTCGCGGGACAAAAGTATTGGGACACCGCTGTGAGGTGAACGGGTCCCCTTGTGTGAAAACATCCAGAAGCAATATATTTATTGCCACAAAAAAGCCCAAAACAGTTGGAGGATATTTGCAGTTTCTGCATAAAACTATGATATCCGCGTAAAACGATGAGTTCGGTTCGTACTGAATCTGCGACTGAATACACGAGTTCTGATATGCGTAAAACTGAGGGGTTGCTGAGAAATAAAAGATGTCTTTGTTTGAAGAGCAGTGTGTCTTCGCCTTCTGTGCTACAAACTAGCACTGCTGGAGTTCAGTGTAAACGGAACAGTATGGATGTGGGTTTATCTTCACATTTTCTTTAAGGCTAATGAGTTTTAAACGAAATTTAAAAATAGTGTTTTGGGAGCATTTTAGGCATTTTTTCACTATACATGGATGCTCTTGGAATGTAATACCGTGAAAAGCAGGGGTTACTGTATATAATATAATATGTAAAAGATACCCCTCATTTCTTTATATTTTGCTATTTCATGCTTGTCAATGTGCTTTTTTTTGGCACTTTTAGTAAATCAAATTAAATAAATGTTACAAACTCTAATTGCGTGCATGTGTTTGTGTGTGTGTGTGTGTGTGTGTGTGTGTGTGTGTGTGTGTGTGTGTGTGTGTGTGTGTGTTTAGGACGTTGGATGAAAGTGTGTACGGGATCTCTCGCTCCCTGGCCCAGCGCTACAATATTCCTCTGTGGGAGGTTCATATGACACATTTGGAGTTCCTCTTCACTGACAGTGGGTAAGAAAGACTCTCCACACATAAACATACAGCCCTGCAGGCATAGGTAGATGAAGAGGAAGGTAAATGCAGCATACCCTATCATGAGCTCACATCGGCAGTTTACAGAGAGCCGAGCAATTCCACACTGTGCCGCAGAAAGTGAGAAAAACAGGGATATAGATGGAGGGGGGGGCGGGGTATGTGGCATCTCCGCTTGCCACGCTCCAAGTCCACACAAAAACTCACCTTACACAATAACAGACGTTCCTATTGCAGCTAGAAGGAGCCATTGCTGGTTTCCTTCTGTATTGTACACTGGCTAAGTCACAGTTATCTCCAGAGATGCAAGAGGACATTGTAATTCTGTATTAATCTATTGATTAATAGTAGCTCTGAAATTAACAGTTTAACATCAGTCCAGTTCAGATTTGTGTTTATAGATAGGGTGTTTGCCAAGTCTTGCTTTGCAGAAAGAAATGCAAAAAATGTTTGCATTTCTGAATACTTATAAAAACACTACTCTGTTTGTATTAGGATGCAAACCCTGACGTGGGCTTCAATATCTTGGGTGTAGAAGCTATTACTTTTGAGCTTCCATGGGTCTCTGTGCAGGGTGTAGAGAATCATTTGAGATTCATCCATAGGTTGTCTAACAAAGTGAGGGCTACGTGCTGCTTGATTTTAAGGCCTCCCAACTTCTGTAATTCAACATTTCACACAGATTTCAAAGAGGAGTTTTATTTTTTTACTTTTGTATCTTAATATAAATTATGTGTTTTCTTGCCACCAAAATTGCTGAGCACTCAGAAACCTATTCAGCAGCCAAGTTACAGACAGAATTCTGCTTGCTGAAGAAATGGAAAAACAGCAACAGGCATGTACGGTGTGTCAGCATGATGTCAGTGTGTTTCCAAAAAAGCTGCTATTTGACATGTCCATAAGAAAAATTACCTCTAAGTCACTGGAGATCAATGTGACTGAAAATGTCATTTTGATGGTAGACGAGAGTCTGAAACACAGAGAACAGACTACTCCGAAAACTACTCAAACCTACAGCCTCAAAACTTTTGATCCAGAAAAGAAATTGCACGTAAATGTTGGTTAATTATGAAAAAAATGTAATGACCTGATTGATATAATAGTGTGACAAAATTATAGTAGTGGCTCTTCTTCAGTGAAGCTGTGTAATGTGTTTCACCACTTTAAAGGACCACGAATGGGCCTCTATTACAGGACGAGGCTGCTTACATGACATGTAGAACAACCGACCAAAGAACATCATTTTTAGATTTAGATTACACTGGTGGTGGCAAGTCACACAGTCCCTTAGGAACCGCCGTGGTATAAGATACGATCACCAACTGCCAATCCAGGGAGGTGCGCAGATCCCAGTGCTGTTTAAATCATCCAGGTGCAAAGTCTGTTCATTTTTCTCTGTGCTAGATACAGCCATGCCTTTGTGTGTGAGGTATCTAACTTGATCTTCCATTGCTGATACAAGAGGACACGCTATATGCTTGTGATATATACTGTGATATATAAAAGACCTTTTTTCGTACCACAAGCACAGCATCACTGCTGAAACCAGGGAAAATAAACACACACGTGTGCCTGCTCAGAGCCTTGCAGGCCAACTAACTTTGCAGTTCATTTTCTTTATAATAATAATAATAATAATAGTAATAATAATAATAATAGTAATAATAATAATAATAATAATAATACTAATAATAATAATGATACTACTAATACTAATAATAATGATAATGATTATTATTATTATTATTATTATTATTATTATTATTATTATTATTATTATTATTGTTATCTTTCATTTTACTACTATAAATAGTGAACTTTTTTTTGTAACTTTTACCAGCATCACCGTTTTGCCAAAATGTTTCAAGCCCGAAACCAAGCCTCACATCAACAAGAACAACCATGTTTTAAAATAAGGAAAATAAAAAGTTGCACCTCCCTTTCACATAATGTTCTGAACCAAGGCACCACATAAAACTGATTCAGTACATGAATTAAACAATAAAAGAAAACAGATTATGATTACAAGACAAAAATGATTACTTTCTGCTTAGTAAAGTCTGTGTTGTGTTTTCTGACGTTTAAATGGCCCAACTTGGTTTACAATCACACTTTTAATGATGAAATACCATGAACTTGATGCAGGGGGGTGGTTGTTTATTTTTTTCTGCTCCAGATGTGGAACTATTTGTTATAGCTGCCTAAAAGTGTATGTGGGGAAAAACAAAACTGAGGTTCAACTGAGGCTTAAGTGTACCAGCTCCAACAAACACAGCTACCTTCAGTCTTTACTGATAGATTCTTAACTGTTTATTCATTCAGTGATCCTTCTGACCGATGGGGCTCCTGAGTTTCGCAACCGTCAGGAGATCACGTTTGATCCCTGGGTTTGCCACATCTGAGGCTGGGAGTGCAAGTGAGCTCAGCTTTGATTTCTTTGGATGGATTGGAAGGCTCTACCTTTCCCCCATCACTTAGCACAATGCTAGTCAGTACAAGCGTCTGTCAGTCGACGTTAGAGAATTGGCAATTGGTGCTCTGCTCCAAAGGCACCACACTGTCCAGTGACAATGTGGGAGTTTGGAAATATGCGTTGGCTGGCTTAGTGTGAAGAATGACATGCCGGCCTTCACCCTCACAGTGTTTGCAGGGGTGTGTGAGGTGTGGAGTAGGATATGACTATGAGGTAGAAAAAGGAACAAACACCACCTGTGGCTTCAGTAGTAAAGATTTATTTGGTTTGATCTGCTGTATTAGATTCAGGAGCTGAAAGATTGAGCAGATTGCCCTGAAGCTGTACATATATACACCTGCCCTGATCAATACCCTTGATAGATTTATAGCCAATCACTTTTCTGAACTGGCTAGACTCCCAATCTATTGGAAAATCTACCTCTCCAGACTCCGCAGGCCATGGCATGATCAATTTTATAATGGCTAATAAAACACAATCTCTCTCTCTCTCTCTCTCTCTCTCTCTCTCTCTCTCTCTCTCTCTCTCTCTCTCTCTCTCTCTCTCTCTC
>JBBPDE010019603.1:0-10875 GCA_037974605.1 Nannopetersius ansorgii
TCTCTCTCTCTCTCTCTCTCTCTCTCTCTCTCTCTCTCTCTCTCTCTCTCTCTCTCTCTCTTTCTTTCTCTCTCTCTGTGTTGAGAAGAAGAGGATGGATTCCCCTTTTGAGTCTTGGTTCCTCCCAAGTTTCTTACTCCTGCCTTAGGGAGTTTTTGCTCACCTCTGTCACTCTTGGCTTGCTCACTAGGGGCTCAGACCCCGACTCTGTAAAGCTGCTTTGTAACAACATTGATTGTAAAAAGCGCTATATAAATAAAACTGAATCATCAAGACTGTGCTGCAAAAATGTGTGGAGGAGGAGAAATCAATGCAACTTATGTGCACCACAAGCTGCAAGACATATTGGACATGTTTGCTGACAGCAAAGGAAAAAAAGCAGAAAATATAATGTCACTATTGGCCACATTTGTTTTTTTTTAAACATGCTACAGATATTTTGTAATGACCTAATCTACATTTTAACAAGATGTCAGTACAGTTAATTAAATGCTTAGACTGATTTATGGTTGTTGTCATTCTTTCATCAAACTATGTGTGCATCATAAATCCTTGCAGAAACTTGGCTCTAAACATCTTATCATTTTCTTGCTAAAGCACGCCAAAAGAAAATAATATTGGATAAATGACCTGCATTATTCAGCCTTCGCAATTAAGTCTTACAATATAAAGCTGCTGTGTGTATTGAGTACAACGTACCATTCGGACCATGTCTACTGTATATTCCTTCAAATTGAATGCTTTTCTTTTATTGTATAGACATAATGCATACGCTTACTTGACTGTGATGGCAAGAACTTTAGAATCATGAAAATTCAACGTCATGTTAACTTAAAGGGGGCCAAATTCAAATATTTAACCATCCCTACATTTGTCAGAAACAAGTCTATCCTGCAGTAGTGGTGTCACAATAGTTTCGAGAACAGTGTTTTCCAGCCTTGGTCCTGGAGGCACACTGTCTTGCTCATTTTCCTGCTTTAACACACCCACTACAGCTCAGTGAGGGATTAATAAGCTAATTACAGGGATCAGGTTGGGAGTAGGGAAATAAACATTAAGGACCATGAACTTTCAGGACCAGGGTTGGGAAACACTGTTCTAGAGGGACTTTAAACACTGGGAAAAGCCTCGTCTGTTGATGCATTATGCGCACTGGAGGATGTTTTGAAAAATTTATTTGGGCTTGTTTGTTTGAAATGTATTTTTTTTCTCCTGCTGACTGACCAAAACAGAAGAAAACCAGATAGTTTGCAGTTCTACAAAGAATCTGACAGGAATTCACAAGGGAAAGTGGAAGGCTTTCCAACGGTTGTGAGATGTGTGTCTACATATGTTATGCTTTCTGATCGTAGTGAAAGAGCACCAATGGACAAAATCGCAAAAATACTAGCAAAAACACTTGAGGTACACAATGCAGAATACATGAATTACATTGAATCAAATTAAATTTTAAAAGCATTGATCCTGTCTTGAACAATATGCTTTTGCTCTGCAACATTCCCAATACATTACAAAACAGGTGTTCCTTTAATACAGAGAGAGGCATTAGAGCATTAGTCCTGGTACATTTCAGTAGCTGACAGTAGTGAAATACTACTTCCGTTGTGTGTACATGGTCAAATATGATTGAAATGAAACTGGAAGACCTCCTGTACCCTATTTTCTTTCAGAGCTTGCAGACAGCCTTGTATGACGTGGGCTTGCTGATGAGAATCGCCTCTAGCTGGCCAGGCGTGAGGGAAGGCCATCACTCTTGTATAAGCCACAGGTAAAATCTGCACAATGAACGCAGCACGAGGCCCACGAGTCATTTTCCCTCTGGATGTCAGCCGAGCTGAGCCTGCTGCTGTGTGCTGGGTTATCTCTGTCAGCACTGGTGCTCCCTCATGTGGCTCCATGAATGCAGCCAGACCGGAGCTTGTTACAATGAGCAACAAGCCTGTCATCACTGCATCACCTTAAAATAGCATTTGTGCCACTTTTGATGAGGTTTTTCTGTAACATGGCGAGTCCAAGATAACAGCATGTTCAGGCTAAATGGGGCTAGAACATGAACCGTTTCGCTCGCCTGGTTTCAGTAGTATAATGCAAACACAGATTTTATAAGAGAGGTGGGAAAAAGCCTATGGCTTCAAAATTAACATTATTTTTCATTCTATGTGAAATATGTGACATACTGGTCTAAAAACCAGGAATGAAAGTGTGAGCAAATCAAGTGACCAAAGACAGATGCCTGTAAAGAAAAGAGGTTGTCTCTGGCAATCTTACCAACAGGTGTAGCAGAGATAATAGCTCTAGACTAGCTATGACTAATACTGACATTTATGAAACAGTAAATACAATTATTGGTTGTTTTAAATTTCGAAGAGTAAACCTAAATGTGATTTTTTAGACTCATAACAGAGATGTTTGGAAAATCATCAGTTAATATTAAAATTATTAATATAAAAATGATCTTTTTTCATAATCTGAAGGCCACCACACGATTATCCTAAGCTGCTTCTCTTCTTTAATTTTTAAAAAATATGAAACCTATTAATATTATTAATATTATACCTTATACTTTATATTATTGCTAGTAATTGCATTATTAATAATGACAAACAACACCAAATACTAGCAAAATAAACAGTACAAATGTTCATTTCAGTGCCAAGTAGTGAGGCTCACATGTCTTGGTGCTTTTGTTTTGAGAAGAAATAAAATGGCCATAATTTCTGCTAATTCTGAGCATTTCACCACAGTTCCAGATGAGTTTGCGGGGCTAATTCACAGCATGATTGAATTAAAATTCAGTATTTACTCGGATCCATTTTGATGGTTTAATCATTTATTTAGCTGCTTGAGAACTTTAAATTTGTAGGGAATGAATAAATAAAATCTAATTAATTAATGATTCCAGAGCGGTACAAACATTTTTACAGTTTCCTCACAGTGACAGTCAGTTCTTCACACACTTGCTCTCAAGCGCATTTGAATACTGGCTGCTTTTTCTCATTGCTGTCAGAACAACCTCTCATCCAAAAAACTTAATTTTGCATGAGAAGGATGGAAGTAACAAGATGTCAAAATATGGATTAGACTAAAAGACTCTGAAGGCTCACAAAGTCAGCGGAGCAAGATTTTATTAGAAGAAATTGTGGATTATACCTCTGGATCCATTCATCATATATCCTTCATACAGTCTAGCTGGTATGTGGACGTGTTCCTGCAGGTGTGTGTGTGTGTGTGTGTGTGTCTATGTGTCTGTCAGACATTACTGTATTGACTCCTGTCTTCCACAACTGAATAAAAACACTACAAGTTTGAGAGAAGGTTGTTGTCCCTGCTGGCTAACAAACAGAGCCATTAATTCCAACACCCACTGCCTGCCTCATTCCCAAAGGGCTCACATGCTGCTTAGAATCTGCACACACACACACACACACACACACACACACACACACAGACAGACAGGCACGCACACACACGTTGCCTTTTCTTTTTCTTTGTCTTTGTGTTTTGTTTTCCACATTTAAATGAGACTGCAAAAAGATTATGTTGTCTCATTAGTTCTGTCCTCTGTGGCTGTTGGTGAGTTTCTGTCATCTTCAGCAGGCTTAAGCAGTGCACCAAGAAACCTCCCCCACAGAGCTTCAAATTAAATGGTCCTCATCCAGCTGGGAGTTTATAAACAAATACAACATTTTCATAACAAATAAGAGAGAGCAAATAACCAAACCCATCTCTTTTCCCAGTTACATACCGGACATTACTAAAAGAGAAAGAGCCTTCGCTGCCCAGAAACTATTTGCCTTCTTTAAACATTTTCCTTACATTTCAAGGGATTTGCCTGTCCGTGTCAAGCTAAGGTTTCTACTATGATAAATATCGAGTCATTATTGTGTGTTTCTTATACAAATAAGTAATTTTTGCTGGAGTGTTGGATGTGTTAAGGAAAGACCCCTTTGTCAAAGAATGTCATCTGAGGTGAAAGAAAATGAAAGAAACTGGAGCTTGGAGAGATAAAGCAGTCCCGCCATGAAAGCTTCGGCCTAAACCGTCTTTTCCCCAGAGACGATTAGAGCATTAAAAAGTACCGAGCTCATTATGGCCTTTAGACCACGACTGTTATCGTGACTGAAATGGCGGCTTGTTCTAAGATTCACAGCGATCTTGACTTTAAGATTTCTTGCTCCAAGATAGCCACCATTAAAATTATTTTCAAAGCTTTGTGTTTTAAAGGAAATTGGACTATTTTTGGATTGTGACCCTCTGGCTGTTTTAAGATGTTCTGAATGCAATAAAATATAAAACAATGGTATTCAATATATAATAACCCACCCTCAGCCGTCAGCTCCATATGTTCAGTCATCGTCAAAAACATTGGTACCCCTGCACTTCTTTCAAAAAATGCAACATTTCTCCCAAGAAACTGTTTGGTATTCAGATGTTTTTTTATTTGTTTGTTCTTTTTTTGGTTTGCATTGGAACATTGGTTGAGTAGCATACAACCCCCCCCAACCCTCACTGTCAGGACTCGAAACAGTTCACCAGACCATTCGAATCCTAAACTAGAACTAAATCAGAACTGTACTGCACACACATACAGTACACACCCCTGAACTGAACTGCACCCCCCCGTCCCCCCCACACACACACATACATAGACATTAGGGGTGTAACGGTACACAGATGTCACGGTTTGGTACGTACCTCGGTTTTGGGGTCACGGGTTGGTATGGTTCACGATACAGCAAAGTTAAGCAACAAAGAGTTCTAAAGAATGAGGCTTGGTTTGTTTTTGTTTATTTATTTTAAATAAACAGCAGTGTATTAACCAGTAAACACACACTCTTGCTTATATTTTCATGTATGTGTAAAGCAGCAGAAGGGTGTTACGCCAGAAGCTGGCACTATTGCACCGCACTACAACCCAAGTTTATGATTTACTTGCACTTTTTGGTCCGTCTGTGATTCCGTATTACTTCAATCACGTCTTCTCCGTCTTACTGTGTATTCTCCGAAAGATATCATGTACCTAATCGTGACCCATGTACCGTGACGGTTTGGTACGAATACATGTAGCATTACAGCCCTAATAGACATGCACATTTAAACTGTTACCCTAGGAGCAAGAGCCCCGCATTAACTGCCACCACCAGATCCACTCCATAAACTATCGCAATCACTGCACTATTTCCTGATTTGTATATCGTCAAGTAATTTAATACTGCTATTAATATTTTTAGACAATAATTTAATACAGTTTTTCCTTATTAATCCTTAGGAAACTATTTCTGACTGTACTTACCCTTAGTACCAATTTTTGCTTGTGTGTGCCATCTTTTGTGTTGCACCATGGCCCTGGAGGATGGATGAGCACCTACTTTACAACTACTTGAAAATCTACTAGACTTGATTAGGTCGCAAACTCTTTATCCTAGATGTGAAGTCCTTGAAGGCCACTTAAGCCCTTGGATGACATTAATAAGAGGCCCAGACTATAACACTTGGTTTGACGTTAGGCAGCAAGAGCGCTGGGTTTATGATACCAATGTAAGGCATTTAGTTCTGGGAGTGGCAAAGTAACAACAAAACAACACAAACTTTAATTTGTTTAAAGTTTAATTTATTTTGTTTCCAGGAAACATATAGGTAGGGATTATTTAAAAAAACACATTTTAGGGTAAAACAGGAAATGCATATCACTGAATACCAGAGCATTTGTCTGGTATTCAAAAATCTGCATTTTTTTTTTTGTTTTTTGACATTTTCATTCTCCCCCAAGGAGTGGAAAGCTTGGAACAGGTGGAAGCTTTAATGAGGAAGGTTTCACATCACATTGCTTAAAAAAGGACAAGAGCAAAGCAAAGAAAGTCTATTGATGTGATGAATCTGCGATTGAGGTTACAGTCTATGGATTCAGCAACTGGAGTTCTGTTGCTGTGAATCTGACTTTGTTTTAGGACTTATGGAAGCCTGAAAGATGTCATCAAGATGTATAATGGGGCATATTTGTGATTTTGGTCTAAGTGCTACCAAAGTGATCAGTGTCCAAATCTGGTAAGAGGCACACCAACATACCAGCATGCCAGCATACCAGCATCCAAAACTCTGTATGTATCCGGTATTCTGGTTGCGCTGTTTGTTGTTCTAGCAGAGATAACCCTTTATTTCCTACAGGATACACAAATGCAGACATTGAAATCTGATTGTTTTGCCTCTGCTCAACAATAATAAAAGTGAAAGTGAGTAAATAAAGCGATTAACACAACAGAGAAGTGCCTGTGAATAAATAAAGTTGTTTTCTTCCAAATTTCATTGCCAGGTTTCCAAGGCACAATATTAAAAGTCTTCCATAATATTAATAAAACCATTCGGAGAATCCCTTTCAAGACCACCCAGCTTTTCTACTCAAGCCTTAAACATGTTTGTTGTTTTGTCTCACCTGATAATTCCATTATGCTAGTTTGTATTACATTATGATGCATTTTCTAATGTATGTTGCCTTTGCCAGTAGGAGAAGTCGATGGGTGACGCCCTTCTCGGAGTATTTGAACCCCGTCCATAACACTCTATAGTTATTATCGCAACATTTAAAATGATTTATGTAGGCATGAAATTAAATTAAATTGGGCAATGCCTGTGGCTGTAGTAAAGGGTCATAAATACAATACTTTTAAAGTCTACCCTGCTGCCTCCTGATAAAAACAGACTTGATGGAATGCAGTCCAATTCACAATTTCTGGAAGGAAATTAATTCTGGAAGACAGCTTCTTCCAACCCATATTTTATACAATGGCTATTCTCTTTCTGAAAGTATCAGATAACCCCCCTGCTGCCGTACGTACATGTTCACTTCTCACTCCATCCCTTCGCTCCTCACAGAGCAGAAAAAAACTGTCACAGCTTTTAACCCAAGAAAAATGACTGGAGAAAGTTCAATATATGTATATATATATATTGGTCTGTGGCCCTGTGACAATATAAATCAGATTTACAGCCTATAACTAAGAGTGTTCCTCAAGGTTCAGTCCTAGGTTCAGTTGTATTCTCTCTCCCTGTCCTTCTTCTCTCAGCATATTACAGTGAGGCTCGCTGTCAGTGAGAAATGATTACATTCAGTTGATTACTTTATGTGTCTAGAGATGGGAAAAGCTGCTTTAAAATACAGTAGGTACAGTTTCTGGAATATTCCAGCTATATATCATGCTTTGCTTGAGTTTAGTGTGCTCCCTTGTAAATCATACCGTATTCATATCCTCAGCTTATTAGCGAGACCTTCAGAGCATTAGAAGAGGGAAAACAGTTTGACACACCTGACCTTGCACCTGGTCATTTCACCATGAGCATGTCTTCTTCTAAAATCCATCCTTACTGAAAATTATTTTTTATTCATTTCCAGCATTACCCAAGATGCTTGTAGGTTCATAGTAAATAAAATGGCTACAGTTGTTGGTATATTCGTTTTAATCCTTAGCTTCAAAGAAACAGAAGTAGTTTATGTTCAGATGCAATGTTAACATTCAAAGAGAAAATAGAAGTATAGAGTCAAAAACTCCATATATTTTCCTGAAAAACTTCATATTTACCTGGTTTTCCTGAGCCTCAATGAAGTCGGTGTTCAACAAATAAAGTTTCCTTAAAGTTTAATGAAGAAAAATAAATAGCAAACACTGCAAACAGCAGTGATGATGATCATATGAACATAGGGAATACAAACGCAGTCATAAAGAAAAATGTTTTCAATTTCATTTAACTGCCTCTTCTTTTCATCAAAACAAACTACTTTTCAGATAGATGTTAAAGCTGTTTAAATTTCAGTTATTTTCATGAAAAACATCCAACATTGCAGATGGCAGTCCCTCCATCTATTGTTTATGTAACAACTGACAAGTAGAAATGGAGGAGAAGAAATGAGGCATCACAACGAAGTGTTATGTCTGTGTTCTCACTGTCAACAGACTCTTCCTGTAAAGAGTCCTCAGTCCTGTCCAGTGAAGCGGTTTCTCATCATTAGTTGTCAGCTGCTGTAATTAATTCCTGTTTGACGGCGTGGGTGTGAGGTTCACTTCCTCATTATTGAGTTGTTTTTATTTTACTGTTTTTGGTGCAGTGTTTCTTACGCTGAATTCAAGTGGTGTTAGAAACTGGAAAAAACAGATTTCTCACTCAATGGCCAAAAGAAAATTTACAAGAAAATCCAGAATTCAAGCTGATAAAAAACAGTATATCACATATAATGTAAAATGCAATCTTTCATGTTTTGGGGGAAAGAACAGTAATGTTGGCAGATAATATGAAAAGATTTAGCTGAGGTGCGTCTGTGTGAACTGTATGGACATATCTTTGGGCATTCCTGAATAGAATGAAGTCCTATTGACTAGTCCTATTAACCAATTACTGAGGGGGTCTCAACAGAGGGGCAGGACACCAGGGCAGAAACACCAAATTGGTAAAATTCTATGTTTTTGGACTGTGGGAGGAAACTGGAGTTCCTGGTAGAATTAAAAAAATGTGCTGGTCAAAAAGTGACAAAGCAGCATTTAAGCTATATCCTACATCATCACTATGTACTACAGAAACATTGCAGGTCAGACGGGGTTCGGTTCATTGATTACCAAATATTTTTGTGGGTCAGGCCAGATATTATAACCACCTGCACAACACTACCACACAGAAAGGACCCTGGATGACCAGCTAGGAAACAAAGCAAGAACCTTCTTGCTGTGAGGTGACAGCACTAACCACTGCATCAACCAACATTAATCTGGCTCTTGTCTAGCCAGAACACTGCATGAATTTGTCTATATGTGGTGCCTCAACACCCCTGGTCCAGTCCATTAACTGATTATTGAGCCCTTAATGAGCTGAGCCAGGTGTGTTGAACCCAGGAAGACATAAACCATGAAACCATGCTGTGCCCTTTGTTAGCTCTAGAGGCTGACACCCAAGTTAGGAACACAATGAAACCAGTGTGACAATGTTTTCGATCACATTCGACTGCTTTTAGGTTACATAACTGCATATAACAAAGAATGTTTAAAAAGAGAAGAGCAAAACCATTACAGCTGTATTCCAAGGTATCATGCTAATGTTAAGGTTTCACAGCTTTTTAAATGGCAGCATCTCCATCTTCATCTTTATGTAACTGCAGAGATACCATGATTCTGTTCAGCTGTCAGTTCTTTCCTTGTTGCTCCTCTGGAGAAAAGGTGTCCTTGTCTATTGTCACAAATGGTGACAAACAGATTGTAAAACCTTGCAAAGATGAATGCAACACAATTGTGTAATCTGATCCTTTGAACATGCATGTTGTGTGCATGTGCACTTATTAACCATTGGTTCTGAACTAGCCAGTCTATTCATCATTGTTTGCAAGTTTCTGAGAATCCCGCACAAGGACTAACTTGGGCCTCTTAATGCACTCCTGCTCCTAATGTGCCAAATGCTCTATTTTACAAGCCTTGAAAAATGTAGCGGACATTATAATGAAAATAAAACCCTCTGCATGTACTTTGGATCCAGTGCCTATAGTCCTATTTAATTTAAGCATGCCTGATCTTAGTTCATTGATACTATGGGTGATAAGCTGCTCCGTTTTCAACTGCTAATGTTTCTCTTGTCCTCAAAAATGCTATTATCTAACCCCTCCTCATGAAACCTACACTCTAACCTACACTTTAACGTTTTAAATCAGAGGTGCATGAAAAAGTAATGGCTGCTCATATGCCACTCATACTAAAAACAGCTTTTCTAAGTAAGACAAAGCACTGTTTGATGATGACTAATACATTTCACTCAGCAGATCAAGTGTGATCGGGCTGAGTATGTCTCACTGTTGGGCTGCTAACCCAAACATACTCTGTACCCATTTTTCCCCATTGTTTTTTAAGTTTCCCCTTGGATGTATCATCAGTCCGCATGGCATGACATTTTTTGATACACAGATAAAACACAACTGTATTGAAAAGTTCATCAAATCCTTAAATCTTTCTTTAGCCATATCGGAGTTTGGAGATGATGAAGCACACATCTTACCTTACCTCACCAGTTTTGGCCAGAACATACATATTTCTAGCAGAGTTTCACCAAAGTGTGGTTTGATTCTCCTCTACCATTCTCTGCATTTTCTTTCGTTTAGCATTTCTGCATTTTCATTTTTACTTTAAGACCTCATGTAGTCCTCATGTAGTCTTCCTCAGCGTTTAACATTGTCCTAAGTTCTTGCGTTAGCTTTAGTATTAGCTGATTAGCTTTAGTATTAGCTCATTAACTTTGGTTTTAGCTCATTAGCTTTAGTATTAAGCTTCTGTTCCTAAAACCCCCACTTTACAATGACATGTAACCCTGCTGCCTTTTAGTGGAGCAGTTAAATAACCTCCAAACATGGCTTTCAGAAACGCATGCATGTTCTTATTAAAATGGCCTGCATTCATAGTTTACTACATCTCAAAATATTATAAGGCCAGCTTGTTTTTGAATGACAATATATATATAAATGCACTGTTCCAGTGCTTCTGCATTTTCCTTTGTTATACTGAATGTTAGACTTTCTCAAAAATTTGCAAATGGTCAATATTCTCCTCTTTTATTTAGAAAGACCTTCTCTTCGATGTTGGTGTAATCTTCCATACCTTGAGATTTGTAAATCCATTGTGTTTTATAATGAAAAAGGGTTGTTGTTGTTTATTATTGTAGGCTTCACATTACTAGCTGGCTACCTACGGAATTATGTGTTGCCTTTGTTTGCGCAGCAACCTACAGCTTGCTGCTGTTATGTAGGACTGACTGTATAGGTTTGCAGTATAGCTTAAGCAGTGATGGGAATAACGGCGTTAAAGTAACGGCGTTACTGAAAAAAAAGTAATTTTTCAGTAACGGGTAATCTAA
>JBBPDE010019630.1:0-10873 GCA_037974605.1 Nannopetersius ansorgii
TACCTAGGTATTCCTCATCCCTGTCATTTTTAAATACTCCTGTGTCTTTGTTCCCATTGTCAGTCAACTTAACCCCCACTTGTTGCTCTGAATCCTGTTTCTGGCCTTTATATGTATATCCCTGAAATTTGTGCTTTCATGGTTTCTTGTTCTTTTGTAAATTATGTCTGTGTCTTGCATTTTTGTGCCACCTCATCTTACATCATCTACAACATATTACAAATGAATGATGTTTGACAAATTAAGAAAATAGTAGTACATTTGATTAAAATACCATTTTTAAATCAAATTTACAAAGTGCATATGAATTAAATGGGAATTACTCTATTTTTTCATATTATCTGCAAATTGCTTAATCTAGAAAAAAAACAAGTCAGGTTTGTTGACTGTTGTGGTGCATGGAACTTGACATCTGAACGGTTTAATGCCTCTGAAAATGAAAATGTAAACTTCTTGAAAATGTTTCATTTTCTTTACATTTGCAGAGAACATAATGCAGAGGAAAATACCGAAATAGAATTAAAAACAATGGCATTGAAAACAGAACAAACAAAGAGGAGAAGAAATAAAATGAAGTAAAATGACTGAACTATATAAATGCAATTGAAGTAAATACAAAGATCAGATTGGGAAAGTGTGTGTGTACTCTCTTGATCTTTTGTTTGTTGTCTATGAACTCAAGGGAATTTGAAAAAGCTTTACGGCTTATAGCATGCAGTATACACACACACACACACACAGACACACACACACAGACACACACACACACACACACACACACACACACACACACAATCCCACTGGCCTTAGTCTGCACTTCAGTTCCATTTCTATCTCATTAATTATTCAGAATTGCCTCATAAATATGTAAACTCAATTCTCACTCTAACTCATTTGCTTTACGCCATCTGGCCATTAAGCAAGTTCCACTGCACAATGCAGTTAGAGTGAAGCATGCACACACACACACACACACACACACACACACACACACACACACACACACACACAGCATAGATAAGTAAAGACTTAGAAGCAGCCACATAGATACTCAAGCACATATGGAGATTAACACACATACTCACATTACACACTGATACAAAGAGAAAAGCATGCCAAGGTCAAGATACCCATCTCCCTTTCCTCCAGTATTTTTGGCTTTCATGTGAAGGCATATTTTAAGTTCTTTAAAAGTTTATGTTGTGTCCAAATTCTACACTAAACACTAACAGTATTATGAACATATTGTGTACTTTTTTTACTAGTGTGTTTTTAGGTGTGAAAGGTAGAACCACAATAGTAATAATTATTTTGTCATGGTTGTCTTGATTCGTTTTTGTTGTGCATGTATTTTATGGGTCGGTATATAACTCAGAAACCTTTCAAGGATATAGTTTTATTTTGTCAACAGGCATGGAGGTATTGGATTATCAACAGGGCTGTAGTTGCACTTTGTTGACTGGGAGTTGAGCTGTGATGATTGCTCATCTTGGGCCATGTGTCACCATGTCTCCATGAAAGCTTGGGAATTACAGATGATTAGGCTATTGGCTATGTTTAATTCCTATAATTTTTGGCATCCAGGACTATTCATAAAATATTTGAACGACAGGCTTTGAAAAGGCGTGTGGGCATTTACACATAGGTTTAAATATTAAAGGTCCCATGGCCTGTTTTTTATGCTTTTATATAGGTCTTAATCGTCCCCTAATACTGTATCTGAAGTCTCTTTCCGAAATTCAGCCTTGGTGCAGAATTGCAGCCACCTCAAGCCAGTCCCACAAAGAGATTTCCTGAGGACGTGCCAATTCTGTGTCTGTAGATTTAAAGGATAATGAGGAGGAGAGAGGCAGGGCGAGGTGGAGAGAGGCGGGGCAAGGAGGAGAGAGGCAGGGTGAGGTGGAGCACCACAAACACAGGCAAATTTCTTCTTTAGCAGTACTAGCATTTATTCGCCACTGGTATGAATCTACTTGCATATCTGTGGAGCAAATGGTCCAAGATGATTTTAAATGGACACATGCCCAGACCCCATTGCTATTGCACTTTTGTCCTGGACCTGTAGAAGTGCTCAATTACTTGTCAAGTAATTGTTGTGTATTACCTCTGACATTGTACAAGGTCAAATTCAGAGTGGTGCAATTGGCTCGGCCACATGCCGGGGATAAGATTCCTGGGTGGACATATGTTTAGCAAGCTCGATCGCTCTTGGTCGCCCCTAAGTGCAGTATCCATTTGGCAACTGTGACCTGAAAATGTCTCACATTGTTTTGAGATGAACTCAGCAGAAACCACAAAATAAATGTGTGACCAAGTTCAGAGTTTGTACTCAACAAACAAAAAATAGATTTGTTTTATAGCCACCCTGTGACTCCCCAGCTTGACTACTTACATATACTTATATATTAATAATACTGTAATCTTTTAGGAGTTGTTCATATTTAGATCCATACAATTGCAGTGTATTATGCCCTCTTACTGTTCTAAAAATAAAATGTATCTGGATATATGTGAATGTTTGACAGTTAAATAAGGGTAAATCTCTCTCTGTCTCTCTCTCTCTGTCTCTCTCTCTGTCTCTCTATCTCTCTCTCTCTCGCGCGCTCAATTCAATTTCAATTTAGAAAACCTTTATTGGTATGACCGTGATTCACAGTATTGCCAAAGCATTGGACACAAAAACCAAAAGTTAGTGTAAATTAACATTCTCTAGATATAAATTAAATATAAAAATAAAGAAACATTTAAATTATGCAAATACATGCTAACCATGTATATGAGCTGTAGTAACAGATGGACAGTGTTCAAATTTTTTAAAGAATTCTTGATGTAAATGTTTAAATTTGTTACATTCTGTTAAGAAGTGTAGCTCTGTCCCCATAGCATTGCTGTTACACTGCTGGCAGACTCTCCTCGGCTGGAAGCCACGACTGCCTGTAGCGGCCGGTGTCTATGGCCAGTCTGCGGTCACTGAGTCTGTACCTGGTCAGCGTGGTTCTGTGTTTGGGTTTAGTGACTGTGGTCAGGTATCCTGCCACAGTGTATTCTCGTTTTAGGGCCAGATAGCACTGCATTCTGCTCTGTGCTTGTGTTTGTGTGTTCCAGTGGGTGATGTAGTTTTGTTTTTGATGTGCAATAATTTGGTTTACTCTGACTGTGCTGAGTTCAGTCTGGTCCTGACATGGTGCAGTGTTAGTCCTGGGTAGTGAGTTTAGCATCAGGACCAGCTGTGTGCGCGTCTCTCTCTCTCTTTCTCTCTCTCTCTGTATCTCTGTCTCGCGCGCGCTCTCGCTCTATGTCTCTCTCTCTTGTTCGTGACTTTTCCAGAGTGCGCGTGTCTCTCTCTATCTCTGTACCTCTCTCTCTCTCTCTCTCTCTCTCCATCTCTCTCTCTGTATCTCTCTCTCGTGCGTGCTCTCCGTCTCTCTCGTTTGTGACTTATACGGAGCGTACGTCTCTCTCTGTCTCTGTATCTCTCTCTCTCTCTTGCTCTCTCGTTCTGGAGCGCATGGATCATCTCTCTCTCTCTCTGTCTCTCTCATTTGTAACTTTTCCGTATTTAAACCTTGGGTTGATCTTTACACTTTCGTTAAGGCTAATGTATTAAACTGAGTTTAAAATGAAATTAAAGTGTTCTGGGAGCACATCTGGGGGCATATTTAGGGTTTACACTATAAAAATAGGCATTTTAAGGCATTTACTTTTAAGGCACAACGCGGTTTTTCATTATACGCGGGTGCTCGTGTAACGTAACCCCCGCGAATTATGGGGGCTTACTGTGTATCTAACCACTGTTCACTTTATAAGAAACTTCAAGGATGTGGATTCCTTAAATGCACAATTACCAACCATGGATCATAGGATCACTGTTCACCAGGTATGTAGGTGGTGCACAGCAGTAATATTGACATGGTAGTCTGCGTGGATCTTATAAAACTTAATCAAGCACAGTTGTGTTGTTACAAGATTTCTTAAGATGGCACCACGAATGACAACCTCAGTACTGCACTCTCTCCTGCTTCAAACGCTCCACTATCATTCCGGTTCCCAAGAAACCCACCATCATAGGACTAAATGACTACAGACCTGCCTCGAATGCCTGGTTTTAGTCCAACTGAAGGACATTACAGGACACCAGCAGATGACAGATAGGAAACAGCAAGTGAGGCTGGGGGAGATCACCTCTGAAACACTATCCCTCAGTATTGGTGCCTCTCAGGGATGTGTCCCCTCCACACTGCTCTTCTCCCTCTACACAAATGACTGCACCTCCAATGACTCTCTTAAACTCCTAAAATGTTTAGATAATACCACTGTCATTGGACTCATTCAGGATGATGATAAGTCTTCATACCAACAGGAAGTTGAGCGGCTGGTACTCTGGTGTAGTCAGCACAACCTGTAGCTGAACACCCTCAAGACTGTAGAGATGACTTTAGGAGACATCCCTCAACACTGCTCACCTTCAAGTTTCTGGGTACCACCATTTCCCAGGACTTGAAGTAGGAGACCAACACCTCCTTCACCTTCAAAAAGACCCAGCTGAGGATGTACTTCCTGAGACAACTGAGGAAATCAGTTTTCTACAAGAGCTGCTGATCCACTTCTATACTGCAGCAGACCGTAGAAGATCATAGGTGCCCCCCTGCTCTCCATCCACGGCTTGTACTTCTCAAGAGACAAGAAACGGGTAGGGAGAACCGTCACCAAACCCTCACACGCTGGGCACAGACTTTTTGACCTGCTGCCCTCTGGCAGACAATATAGAAGTCGGCAGACTAGGGCCAGCTGACAGAGGAATAGTTTCTATCCCCTAGCCATCACCATCCTAAACAGCTGGTCTGTCACTGGTCTGGTCTGATGGTTTGGGTTGGTACACAGTTAGTAATTCTATTCCACAATGATTCTCCTCCATATTATGGCAAGAACCCCTTAACTATTTTTAAAAAACAGCAGTCCACCATTACCTTATTACAAAACATATTCTGGTTTGTTTACCTCTTTTTTTGTTCACTGCAAATTCAATGTGTTCCTTCATCGATTTTAATCTGCAATGTAGAAAAAAAACAAATGAGAAGGTGTTATAAATATAAATCTATATGGCATATTGTATTGTAGATTGTATATTATATTGCTCAGGATATTGATTATAGTGTCTTTGCATCTTTACATTATTGTTGTTTTATACTGTTGTGTTTGGAAGAGACACCATCAACCGGAATCAAATTCCTTGTATGTGTTTGCTCACATACCAGGCCAATAAATGCAATTCTGATTCTGATTCTGACAATACAGGATGATGTGTAGTGCACAGCTGTCTAAGAGATCTTCAAAAATTGGCCATTTCTGAGAGTCCAAGAGAGCACAACTGACTTTGCTTTCTTTATGTAGGTAGGATGGCCCTCTTTCTTCATTTGATGATATCCAGCACTGATGTCTGCTAGTTGACGTAACAGAATTGGTGGTTAGCATTATCCTCCAGGTGTTTTGAGTTGTTCAATGATGTTGCATTAGAAGATGCCATGGTACTTCTAGGAACCACATGCAAGACTTCATTCTCCAAGCATTGGTGGCATTGTGTTACTGGGAGAGTCTTCGCTGTGAATAGAATTGGATATGGCTATATTATGGAGAAAATTAGAAACAATTGAAAACTATAAATAAATTATATAGAATTAACCTTTTGGCCTTTCTTCTTTTTCCACCATAAGCGAATAAAGGTGACTGCCAAAGCTATCCTTTGATCATCACCTTTGATCATTGCAATGCGCAACACCACTGGTTACATTTCTGTGGGGAACTGGGATTTAACATAGAGTTGTAGTTAGTGTTGGTACTACTTTCCAACTGAAGTAGAAAGCTGACTGTTTTAAAGAAAAAGTACAGTACTAGGGACAAAACTATGACTAACACACACAAAAACAGAAATGAATTATCCCTGACATTTTTCTCAAAGCTTGAGTTGAGTTATTGACCACATCTATAATATCTCTGTGTGTTTGAGATATGTTTGTGGATTTAATTAATGCACTTCACACAGAACAGCATCCACCCTCTAACTGTTAGACTTACTGCTAAAAGTACCTTTCAGAATACACTTTGGGAGAACTTAACAAACCACTGTGACCACCGTGATCACCACATGCTCCTCAAGCTGTGTGTACAGACAAATTATGTTGTGAGAAATTATACTTCTCAACTGCAGTACTGTAGCTTTTAATCCTTAAAGCTTCTGTAACCTAACTTACTATGGAAACAGTTTTGACATAGAGAAGAACAGCAAATTCATTTACTTAATTCATTTACTCCTGGGGGTGGCGGTAGCTCAGTGGGTAGGATACTTGCCTCCGGACCATAAGGTCACAGGTTCTAATCCTACCTCCAGCACACCACCACTGGGTCCCTGAGCAAGGCCCTTAACCCCATGTTGCTTCAGGGAGACTGCCCCTGTAGTTACTGAATGAAAGTCGCTTTGGATAAAAGCGTCTGATAAATGTTAAAAGGCCCATATATCTGAAAATCTCACTTTTTGGAATTTGATGTACTATTTAAACGTGTTTCATTATATACAGTTAACTGCCTGGTCCATGCAGTCCATATATGAAAACTGACAATACAGCTTATTTTGAATTCATTGTTTTTGTGACATCATAAAACAGGGCATATATTCATATATCCGTTCAGCCTGATGTCCTTTTGTCATACATTGTAAGAAACCACACTAGCCACAAGTCTAAACAGGTTCACATAACAACCAGCTTATAACTGTGCAAACAGCATCCATAAATGACCACAATCTAAATGCATGTGTCATATTGCTATTTCAAAACACTGCAGCGTGTAGCATTTATCAAAGAGGTAAACTAACAAAAAACAGTTGCTGTATTCATAACTTTTCATCATGTAATATATTGTAGGTGATCGGTGCATTTATATTTACATTTACGGCATTTATCAGACGCTTTTATCCAAAGCGACTTCCATTCCCTACCTACAAGGGGCAGTCTCTCCCTGGAGCAACTTAGGGTTAAGGGTCTTGCTCAGGAACCCAGTAGTGGTGCTAGGATTCGAACCCCTGACCTCTTGGTCAAGAGGCAAGTATCCTACCCACTGAGCTACAAACCTCATTTTAATTTTAAGAGGTAGCCGTCCCAAAAAAATCAGGATAAACAGACCAATTGAAATGGCTCAGAATAGCATGGAAATTAGTCTTTATTATGAACTTTTCTTCTAAGCTGTGTATATTTCTTTCTGAAAAGTTACTCTATTCACTTCAACATAGACACTGTATTATTCATGTGGGGTCACACACACACACACACACACACACACACACACACACACACACACACATACACACACACACACAAAAAAAAATGGCTTCGCAGGAAATGGTGTGTGGGGCCCAGGTTTTCACACCTACTGCGTGTTTCCTTTGTAGCATTATATGGAACAGCCACCTGCCCCTTATTCATTCTTCTCTATCTGTTCCCCTGAAATAAAACCTCAAGCAAGGATGAACTCATTCACAGCCCCGCTCCTTGCAAACCCAAGATCGACTACTCTCTCCCTCCTTTTGTATTTTTTTTCTCTCTGCTGAAGAGGACACCTTGCAGGAATAAGCCCCACCTCGGAGTGTTCTCTGTCTCTAGAGGTTTCTGAATTCTGGCACAGAACAGTAGGTGGAAAGTGGAAGTGCAGCCTACAGCTATTCAGAAAGCAATGTTGGTTTGGCAATGCCCATGCAAGCCTAGCACCCTTGAGCTAGTGAGCTCAAAATTAAGGTCACTGCGCTCAGGGAAATTATGCTCAAGTAAATTATGACTGCAGTACTGAGCTTTCTTTCCTTAAAGTGTCTGCAACCTCAGTTACTATGGATGACAGTTTCAATCTTTTATCGGTATTGGTTTCAAAGTGAAATATTGTTTACAGCCTGGATATTTTATATTAGTGCATCCTGACAAGTCAGTATAATGCTTGAGGCACTGGAGCAGAAAGAAGCATGTTCCCATTTTTTACACTTTGAAAATGTGAATGCAGGATGGAGAAGAACATTTAAAAGTTATTACTGTGTTCAGTAACTGTATGCACAATATCACTGTAGTATTCCTCACCTGTACACCCCATGTGTCACCTGTACACCCCATGTGACTATATTGCTTAGCCAGACCAATAACCAGAGTGATCCTACAGCTGAATATGTAGGACTCTTGTTATATGTGAACACAGCACAGCACACAGCACAAAATTCCTCTAAGAGGTGCCTAGCGGTCTTGCGAATTGAACCCATGACATTCTGATCACAGGGAAAGCCCTAACCAATATCACATATCACATTTTCTGCATAAAATAATTTCATGAATTTTTGTTATAGTACTGTTATTTCAATATAATGAGATTCAATGCAATATCATGATAACAAAGCGGAAAAATAATTAATAAACTGAAGTGAAAGTGACCGTTTTGTCATACATACATTCACCACAGCACAAAGTGTGAACAGCACAAAATTCTTCCTCTATATTTAACCCATTCACAAGGAATGCAGCACCTGGGGAGCAGTGTGTGGGGATGGTACCTTGGTCAAGGGTACCTCAAAGGAGCTTAACAGTCTTGGAATTTGAACCCATGACTTCCAGATCTCAAGGCAAATGCTCTAAGCACAATGAGACCATCTGCTCTGCTACTAGTGCATCCTCAGCATGTTGTGCTGGGCAGGAAATTTGGGGAAGAAGTGTAACCCTTATTTCTGGCTGTAGTGCTCCAGTCTCTTCTGCGGGGATACCTTGAAGGAAACTCGGGCTACAAGGGGTGATAATTCTGGGTTTCTAATTCATTTGGAACCTCGGCCTGACAGCATAGAACAGCATACACTCACACCCTCTCTCCTCTTCTCCATCTCTCCATTTCTCCCGCTTCTCTTCTCTCTCTCCCTCGCTCTACCCCCCAAGCACACACTGCCTTAAAGGGGCAGAAGCACACAATATCTTATGAACTAACACATATCTCTGTATATATTACATAATGAAAATGTAAGGTTACAGTATTCCCTTGCTTAACAAAGAAACATCCTTGTTTCGGAAAATAATACTAAAGAACTTCCACACATCCCCATAGCAACAACATACAAATGTACCCACAACAATGCATTAATGCAGAATATGTACAGAATATTACAACGGACCCAATGAAGCACTTTTACATATTTTACATCACATTCCTACAATACAGAACTGTATGAGAACATGTTACGTGCAGTACAATGTACAGTGAAATTGAAACACAAACAACCAAGGTGTACATACACATCAACCAACAACCAACCACTGGGGGAACACCGAGACTGCACCCAATGTCAGATTCAGGCAACAAAGAAGCTGAATTTAGTGTTTGTTCGTGTTAAAGTCCGTTTAGGCACGTGTGGTGGTGTAGAAGGTTGAAAGGGCAAAGCACCTGACAATGCAGTAAGGGGAACTGCAAAAGGAAGGTCAGTACTACTAACCACTGAAGGGTCAGAACCCGAAGGAGAAGTAGCAGCATGCAAAGCCATCGGTGGACCCTTGTAACGTTTGAGACGATTGTGATGAACCACCCACTGTCTTGACTGTGGATTTCTGGGATCTGTAATCTCATAGTTTACCCCCACACGGTCATGTTTGTCCATTCTGCTCAGAATTTTGTATGGCCCCTTCCATTTAGGAGCCAGTTTATTCTGCTTGTGAGCTGGATCATCCAAAAATACCAAGTCACCTGACTTATGTGGGTGGAAAAATGTCTTTTTGTCGTACTGCCGTTTCTGATTGAGTTTAGCTGCAGTGGACCGCACAGCAGCATCTTTGAAGGCATATGACAAACGTGTGGTCACATCACGAGCATAGTCTGCAGGGGTGCTCGGCGTACATGAGGTGATATCAGTACTACAGTTCAGAAGGATTTCTGCAGGCAGTCGTGGTTCTCTGCCATGTGCAAGAAAGAAAGGTGAAAACCCAGTACTAGAATGAACACTAGAGTTATAGGCCAGTTCTACCTGACGGAGATATTTGTCCCAATCATCTCCACTTTCACAAATGTACTTTGCAAGTGGGTCTTTTAATGTTCGATGCAGTCTTTCGACCATACCATCGCACTGTGCATGGTAGGGGGAGGTACGGGTTTTCTCAATGCCCAGTTGACTACACAGATGCTTAATCAAATCTGACTCAAACTGTCTACCTTGGTCAGTATGGATCATCTCAGGGATTCCGTGCCGTGTAACGTAATCCTCAAAAATGCACTGCGCTACTGTTGTCGCACGCTGATCTTTCAGTGGGTACAAATTAACAAAACGAGTAAAATAATCCATCACAACTAAAACATACCTATTTCCATGTGAAGTAACAGGTAATTCAGTGATGTCAGCAGCAATTCTTTGAAATGTTTTTTCTGCATGTATAGACTGTAATGGGGCCCTCTCATGAGGAGTGGGAGAGGCACAAGACTGACAAGAGACACACTCCGCACAGAATTTCTGAATGTCTCGAGACATGTAAGGCCAAAATATTTCTGGCTCTCTGCAGAGTACGCTCAGCACTCAATTGACCACTAAACTTTTCCCCATGAAAACCTTTTAGAGCTGTCAGAATGAGTACTTCAGGCAAAACTACATGGTAACCAGGAGGGCTATGAGGAGATGATTTCACTCTGCGACACAATATATCTTCTTGAACTGATAATTTGGGAAATTCATGCCAAAGTTTTCTCAAGGTGGCAGGGGAACGTTTTAGTCTGCCCAATTTGTAATTCAGCTTTTTCCACTTACAGTGTTGGAGTGATGTCAGGGAGAACCCCACAAACCAGTGGCACGTCAGAAGAAAAGGGGGCTGTTTTAGCCGTG
>JBBPDE010019658.1:0-10872 GCA_037974605.1 Nannopetersius ansorgii
TGACATACAGCATAGTATCTGTCTATAGATATTAAACACAGATTTATAATGGATGCAGTGCACAATGTGATGGCAACGCTGTTGTGAATTTTACAGTATATATTACCCAAATACCAGCAATTTTCCACTGAGCTTATGCTGGGAGGCATCAGAATGCCACCCAGCAGAAGATCAGTCACAGCCAGGGAGAGAGTGAGGTAGTTAGTCGGTGTGTGCAGCTGCTTGAAATGAACAATTGTTAGAATGACAAAGAGGTTGCCAAATACTGTTAAAATCACCACTGAACTGAAGAGCAAATAAAGAGACACCCTCAGGTACAGCGGATAGACCAGCTTCAGACAAGATTTGTTTACAAATTCATAGCAAAGTGGAGTGATGTCCACCATCTGAGATTGGCTCAAGTTCATTGTGAAGACCAGCGTTTGTGGAGATGATTTCTTCCTGCAACCACATTAGAAGATATAATTCCAACTTTTGCATCAAACAGCTAAATTTGACAAAACAACAGAAAATAATTTGAAATGTTTCTTAGTCCCTAAGATTTAGGTTTTTAAAGACTTGAAACCAGTGTTGCAGCATTAAGGCTGATGTGAATTTTACAGGCTCCCCAAATACCAGGAGGTCCCCACAGAGCGCATCATGCTGGGTAGCATGAGAGTGAGGTAGTTAGTGGGTGTGTGCAGCTGCTTGAAATGAACAATAGCTATGACCAACAGCAGGTTCCCCCAAATTGTGAGAAATGTGAAGTAATAAAACATAAAATATGATTTACACTCCTTTTGGATAAACAAACATCAGACATGAACCCTAGAGCAGTTCATTAACCTACTTATGATCACCAGTAGGTTGCCAAAAAACCTAATACATTAAACCATTCATTTGGATAAATAAAACTTAGACATGAACCACTCAGCAAATACTAGCAGAAAGGAGGGGTCTCCAAAATCACATTTCGACCAACAAACACCACAACGACAGGAACGGTCATTAAAATCAACTCAGCATTACATTGTGAGCTGAAATGTTTTTAAATCATATACAGGACAATCATGTGTAAAATGTGTGCCCTGTAGGATCTTACCTTTGTTTGCACAATGAACAAAGCCACACACTGCTCCAGATTTATAAAACACTGCCCCTTCAATCACATGGTCATAGTTATCCCATGATAACCCTCTGACTGGTAAACATGATGTCACTCTCAGAAGTGAAGGACCAAACTGTCCCCAGGGCAGGCCCCTCAATTCCCTTAAATAAGTTTGTGGCTAAATTCACTATACTTAGTAAGTTTAGCCACGAGGTTTAGATTTTCTTATTAATCCAGTTTTAGATACTCAGACTCCTCCTCATGAAAGCCTGATGTTTGAGTCAGTCTGAGTCAGCGACCCGGAACACAAGGAAGAATTGCATGGCCCATTTTTTTAAAAGAATATAGAAATAATTATATGAAAATATGTATAGTGCACTGAAGTAAAAGACATCACAGTACATCCGATTAGCCATAGCACTAAGATGAGACATATCTTTATTGTCATTGTCACTTTTCCAAGGAACAACAAAATTTGAGGTGCAGTCGACTCAGTGTGAGGCATAAAGTTAAAACGTGACTAAACTAAGATAGTTAAATAAAAATCAAATAGTAATAGCAGTATGCAAATTCTATACAAATTGCACTGGAAGAATAAATATGAAAATACAATACAAATTGCACTAGATTTTTACACGCTATTGTCCAGTGTGAGAAGGTTTTGCACATTATGGAGACATTGGAGATGGCTAACTGTCATGGTGGAAGGCAGAATACTGAGTGAACTGTGCCCACTCTGTAGTGTGGTGGAAGGACTCAGACGTGAGGGAGCACGAGAGAGTTGGTGAGCCATGCAGTTAGTCTCAGAACACTCCCTAACGGAGTAATATGTCCACACCAATATGAACTCGCGTTCTGAACACACACACAGGCAGTATACAAACAACTCCTAAGAGTCAGAGTACGCACGGTACTGTAGAGAGTAGAGTTGGAGGTTGACAAGGGTTGAATGACACGCGGGCATGAAGCAAAGCAACTTCAATGTCTGTGCGATGATACTGACCTTACTTCCTGTTTATATACCTTACGTGAGTCACTTCCAGTGCCGATTGACATCATGTGACCTGGTGCACGTGACAGTACCCCCCCACTAGGACCGGCACCTGACGGACCAGGAAGGGAGGAAACCCGACAACGGTAGTCCTGGATGTTGTCGAGGATGAACCGACCGGGGACCCAAGACCGTTCCTCCGGAACGTAACCTTCCCAATCAACAAGATATTGGGGGCCACAGCCATGGCGTCGCGAATCAAGAATCCGCCGGACAGTATACGCAGGACCACCGTTGATGATCCGAGGTGGAGGAGGAGCTGGTTCCTGGGGAGACAGAGGAGAGAAGAACACAGGTTTGAGTTGGGATATGTGGAACACAGGATGGATACGGAGAGAAGCAGGCAGCTGGAGCCTATAGGTGACTGGGTTGATCCGATGGGTGATCTTGAAGGGCCCCGAGAAGCAGGGTGACAGCTTCCGGGACTCGGTATGAAGGTTGATGTGGCAGTTGGAGAGGTAGACCCTGTCACCTATGTGGAACAACCGTCCCGGAGGGTGCCACCGCCGATGCTGGCCGATGTAGTGGTGACTGGTCCGGGGGATGGCGTTCCGTGCCTTTAGCCACAGTCTGCGGCACCGGCGGACCAACTGTTGGCCGAACGGCAAGTCAACCCCCGGCTCCTGATGTTCAAACATCGGGGTTGGTAGCCATGGCACACTTGGGCTGAGCCTGGTGGTATAAGACTGGAGCAGGTTGTGCGACAGCTCGGCCCAGACAAGGTAGTCCACCCAGAAGCACTGTCGATCGGCTATTAAGCAACGAAGGAAGCGCTCCAGCTGTTGGTTGGTCCGCTCCATCTGACCGTTAGTCTGGGGGTGATAGCCAGAAGACAGACTAGTGGTGACCTCGATCAGATGGCAAAAGGCCTTCCAGAACCTCGCCGTGAACTGCGTCCCTCTGTCCGAGACAGTGTCCTTGAGGAACCCATACAAACAGATTACATGCTCTATAAGAATCTCTGCGGTTTCTTTGGCAGTGGGGTGTCCGGGCAAGGGACACCAGGTGGACAGCCTTGGAGAACCTGTCGATGATGGTGAGGATGGTGTTCTTACCGCGAGACTCCGGCAGTCCTGTGATGAAATCCAGCGCTATGTGGGACCAGGGACGTCTCAGGACAGGCAAAGGCTGGAGTTCACCCACAGCAGCGGTGTTGGGGTTTTTTGTGCGAACGCAAGTGGAGCAGACTTGGACGAACCCCTGGACGTCCTTGTTCATGGACGGCCACCAGAACGCTCCTTTGAGGAGGTTTAAAGTTCTCAGCACCCCTGGATGGCCAGCCAAGGCTGAGGAATGTGCCCACTTCAGCGCCTCCTGGCGCACACTGGACGGCACAAAGAGCTTGCTGTCTCGGGAGGAGGAGCCTCCAAGGCCTGTTCTTGGCGGACCCTCTCTTCTAACCCCCGCAGAAGAGGAGCGATGATGATGTCCGCCGGCAGGACAGGCGCGGGGTCCATCCGGGAACTCTCAGCCTGGACCCGGTGTGAGAGGGCATCAGCCTTGGTATTTTTCGACCCCAGACTGTTTGAGATCTTGAAATTAAACTGCTCGAAGAAAAGAGCCCACTGCGCCTGCCTGGGATTGTAGATTTTGGCTTGTCTGATGGTGGTGAGGTTTTGATGGTCCGTCCAGACGGTGAATGGGTCACTGCCGCCCTGGAGCCAATGATGCCATTCCTCCAGGGCCCACTTGATGGCAAACAACTCATGGTCTCCCATCCCACTGTTGATGCGTGGGATTGAATTTCCTGAAGAAGAAACAACATGGGTGTTGTTTCCTATCTGGACCTTGCTGCAAGAGGACGGCCCCTACACCCACATTGGAGGTGTCCACCTCAACAATGAATGGTCGTTCCTGGTCCGGGTGGATGAGAACTGGTCCTGAGGTAAAAAGACGACAGAAATGATAAGGGTTGAATGACACGCCGGCATGAAGCAATGCAACTTCAATGTCTGTGTGATGATACTGACCTTACTTCCTGTTTATATACCTTACGTGAGTCACTTCCGGTGCTGATTGACATCACGTGACCTGGTGCGCGCGACACTAACAGTTCTATTTTGATTTCAGGGTCATGATTGCTTTTAGATAAAAGTTGTTTTTGCTTTTGTATAAAAGCTGGCGGTTTGCTCTGGTATCATTGCTCTGTGTCTTTTGCTTGAAAAGCTGGAAGAGGCAATGGGGTGAGATGAGTCCTTGAAATGTCTATTGACCCTGCAGAGGTGAGGAGCAGATTTTTGGGGAGCTGGCGCCAGGTCAGGTCATCCTCCAGTGCAGTGCCTCGGAACCTGAACACCATGGCCCTCTCCGTGCTGGCCCCAGCAGCTGGATGGCTAGGTGGTTAGCGCATTGGCCCTCCAATTAGAGGGCTGGGATTCAAATCCCAACTGCTAGTAACACTGCTGAGGTGCCCTAGTGCAAGGTACTGCCCAAAAACACTGTGTAACTGAATTCTATATTTTGGCAGAATGATAGTGTTTTAAAATGTGCAGTAGATGAAGGAATCCCTGCTAGCAACGTGAATTTTAAAGAGCTCATTATTTTAAAGACCAGTATGAATGATTTGTTTAGCTACTTAGTTGGATATTGTTGTATGTTTGTGCCTGCTAAAGGAAGCAAGTAACTTTTCTGGCTCCATGTTAGATCACATGTTTGTGCTTACTAAAAGAAAGCAAGTTATGGTGCGATTTTTGTGATTTTGATAAATAGCGGAAGGCTATCAGAGGAAGTGACTTCAGATGGAAGTGACGTCACTAGTTACTGGGGCCAGCAAGTCAAGAAGGCTGCCACCACCCCCATCAACACTCTCATCCCCAATCATACCTGAGGCCATGATATTCATGCCTACCTCCAGGATGTTGACTTTCACCTTCGGAGATTGGACAACGTAACACCTCAGGATTGGGTATATTTGATTCAGATAACCTCGGACTGTAGTCCGTAGTTTCCTGCATCGACAGTCAGACAGGGTGAGGGATGACACAAAGCTGCTGTGTGAAGCCTTGACACAGGAATTCTCCAACCCTGAGTCAGAACAAGGGTTAACTACAGCCTGGATGTGGGCAGCGTCTCCAGGGGGCATGGTTAAAATCACCTGAGATGAAAAACAAGGCTTGTGGATACTGTGTCTGCAGTCTGCTGACTACAGAGTGGAGAGTGTCACAGGCTGTATCTGTGTTAGCTGTTATATAATTTAAACTCAAACAGGTTGTAATGTTTAATGTCATTTTCTGTCAGGCATTCACACTGTCATGACCTCCTGATAGCAAAGGCAAAACGTGGCAGGATATTTAGTTGCACAAGCCTCCTGCAACGAGCCATTGCAGCCGAGGTTGGATGCAGTGAGACAGTCATTTTAAACTGTTTTTAATATTCATTTGTTTATTTTAATTGCAAACAAGTTACAGGAACAGAATGCAACAAAATGACTCATGTACGTAACATAAAACAGAGACACTAACGTAACATTAACAGCACATGAAGAGGCTAGATAGTACTGCATACATGTTGACAGAATGAGGCAATAGACAGACATAATTGAAAAAAATAAATAGGAGGGCCATATGAGTGACATAATAATAACAATTTAAATGGCTGGACTCGCAACATACCAACCCCTCACACAACATGCCAAACTTGTCCTATGTTTGAATGGATATGACAAGATTATGTGCCTTCTGTAATGTGTATTGCATTAAAAGAAGTTGGCGCGCAGGCTGGAATACCTGCCTAGGTATCTGGGCATCTGTCTTGACTGAGGGGCCTCAACTGTGTGGTAATGTTTGGGTCTTTCAACAGAGCAAGGCTGCTGTTCACAATGCCCGCCTGACAAAGAATAACCTTGCTCTTTTGGACCATCCTGCATGTTTCCCGAGCTAAATCCCATTGAGAACATTTGGGGATGAAAGGCAAGGGATGTTTACAAAAAGTTTTCTAGTCGTCAGTTCCAGTCTGTGAATGCCCCTCGTGAAGCAATCTTCACCACATGGAGCAACATTCCCACAATTCCATTTGAATTTTGAAGCTGTCACGACTGGGTCCTGTCTGGACCGTAAAAAGGAAAGAGAAACACCAGACTTTCATACTGAACATGGGTTTAATGAGAGACAAATACAGAAAACAAACCAAGGCACGAGGGCTATCTAACGAAGAAGACAAACAAAGGAAAGGATGAGGACCAGCATAAGGTGAATGTTCGCATGAGGAATCGGTGAGGGAAACTACTATTTATACTGAAGGAGAAGAGTGAGGAATGAGGTGCATGTGAGGGATTAATTACAAGGTGATACTGTTCAGGTGGATAAGGTGCGGGTAGTCCATAGTCTAATGGCGCCCCCTAGTAGTCCCCTAGATGGGAACTGTGACTGAAGCTCTAATTACAACCTGTGTGGGTATTCCATGAAACAGGATTAAGGGAAGGTTTACTTACTTTCCCTTGAAATAAGCCAGACTTTCTCTTAATCCTGTTTCATGGAATACCCCCCTGTATATGAACCACCAAAATGTGAATCCTTTTATTTTGACAGTTTGTTGCTTTTTGTGCTTGTGGGTGAAGTGTGTGGCATCCCATTACATTTGTCTATATTAATGTCTGACCATTACACCAACAGGGACTTTAATAACACTGCATTCAGATACATAGACTTTCATATAGAGTTGGTGCCCCTTTGCTGCTGTTTTAATGGGTTGGTCCCCCCATGCTCTGAACTCTGGAGGAACTTGTTTTCCTATAACAAACATTAAACATGAATGCTATGCAGTTTACATCGGTGTTTAAGTTGAGATTTATCTGTAACTGTCTAACTATAATTTATCTGTAACTGTGTAACTCTGTTAAAGCTCGGCCTGCTGTTAAAAGGCATATTATTTGTTTAAGGTGTTTGCAAAACAAATGTTACTGTGATGATCGCCTCGTGTTTTCCGTTCCCCGTCTCCTGAATATTAGTTTCCTTTATTATTTATTCTGTTTATCTCATCCCCGGTATTCTGTTCCCGTTTCACTTTTGTTCCTTGTCTCTGTGCCTGCCTCTGTTCCCAGCCTTCCCTTATGTCATTATACCTCCTTTCCTCCCTTCCTCCCTTGCTCCCTTTGTAGTATGCCCATTCCATTTGTACCACGTCCCATCCTCATTAGTTTCACCTGTTCCTCGTTTATGTTCCTTATTTAAACCCCAGCCTGACCCCTGTCCTTTGTCTCTGTATTTGTTGTACCTGTGCGTGAGTTCCATGCTCAAATCGTTGTATTCTCTGTGTTTTCTGTCCCCTGTTTCTCTTTTGTTTTTGCAGGCTCCTGCTTCCCCTTAGCCTGGCTCTGATGTTGCGCGCTGAAGCGCAGGAATCCTGTACCACGTTTTCTCTCGCCGGTTTGCACGACAGAGGTCCTGATTTTCTGTTATTGTTTTATAAGCCAGGAAAGCACGAGCCTCGACGTATTGTTTTCCCTGTTTTTTTTTAATATACTGTTTCCTGGTTGTTTCTTTTCTGTTGCATTCTGAGTCGGGGTTTTTGTTTAATGTTGTGTTTTGTTTCTTTGTTCGGTTCTGCATTAAACTGTCCCCTCATTGATATATTGGCTAGTGTCCTCCCCTTTTCCTTCCACACACCACCATGACAGTTATTGCACTTTGTTATTGTACTTTTATAATAAATATGTGCAATAGACTACTTTTGAATTAATTATTCAAATTTGGATCTGACAATGCAATTAATCGTAATTAAATTTTTATTTAAATCATTGCCCAGCCCAGCAGTGATCTATCTATCTATCTGTGTGTGTGTGTGTGTGTGTGTGTGTGTGTGTGTGTTTGTTTGTGTGTGTGTGTGTGTGTGTGTGTGTGTGTTAAAAGCTCAGGGAAATCTCAATAAGGACCAATACATTCAAACATATTGAAGTATATGCAATATATATTTTGTTTAAAAAATGTATTGCCTTGCATTTTGTTTAATTAGTGGCATAAAATATAATACCATTATCCTAATGAATAATGGATCTGATAAGAGGTATAAATCATTTCATAAGAAACTTACCAAAGATGATTTTCAGCATCAGAAATGTGTCTTTTCATACAGTTTTCAGCATCTCAGTATATGACTTTGAACAGAAAACCTAAACTGACCTAAAATTCTTGCCAAAAGTGATTTTGTATAAAAGCCTGGCCTACTAACCATGGGACTATTGCCACCTTTGAAAATCACCAACAGATGATAAAAGTTTTTAATATTAATGAGGCCCACATTGCTACATTTTTTATGACAAACAGATACACTTCAGCTTTTCTGCAACAAATATTATGGCCAAAAGACTTTACCATGCTTTTACAATGAACAACTTGAATTATATTTAATTCAAACTATTTTTAGTGTGAAAACAGATTTATTCTTGAAGAACCAGGCTGGAAGATTTTGCCTGATAAAACCATCCTGAAGGCCTTTCTGAACCACTTGTAGAAGAAAGCGTACACCATAGGGTTGCAGGTAGAATTCAGATATCCAGTCCAAACAAGCATATCAAGCAATACTGGGGGAATTGAGTAACCAAGGAAAGGATCGATGACATTGCAGATAAAAAACGGCATCCAAAGTGACAGGAACACTCCCAGAATCACAGCCAGGGTTATGGTGGCTTTTCTCTCCTCTTTGCTTAACACTGACTGTGTGCTGCTCTTAGACTTCGAGTCCTGAATTGATTTCGCTTGCTTTTGTGCAACACGGAATATTTTCATGTACGTGAAGAGCATCATGAAACCTGGAAGATAGAAGGAAAGGAAAGAGGAAGCTGTGCTGGAGGCTGCACTCTGAAACAACACACAGCCTCCTACACAGTCAATATTTTTATAATAAAACTCTTCAATGCCCTTAATGTTGAGCTTCAGATATACTATTCCGAACCCAACTATGGCCGAGACACTCCAGCAAACAATGATCATGATCAGTGTGGCTGTGTGTGTGACTTTACTGTGATACAGCAGGGGGTGACACACAGCATAGTATCTGTCAATGGATATGAAACACAGATTTATAATGGATGCAGTGCACAGTGTGATTCCGACACCATTGTGAATTTTACAGAATAAAGTGCCCAAATACCAGCAGGTCTCCACAGAGCGCATTATACTAGGAGGCATCAGAAAGCCCCCCAGGAGTAGATCAGTCACAGCCAGAGAGAGGGTGAGGTAGTTAGTCGGTGTGTGCAGCTGCTTGAAGTGAGCGATGGTCAGGATGACAAAGAGGTTGCCAAATACTGTCAAAATCACCACTGAACCAAAGAGCAAGTAAAGCGACACCCTCAAGTACAGAGGATAAATAAACTTCGGACATGATCCATTCACAAATTCATAGCAAAGAGGAGTGATGTCCACTATCAGAGCTTGGCTTGAGTTCATTTTGAAGTCCAGCAGTTGAGGAGATGTGTTTCCCCTGAAACCATATTACAAGGCATCATTCTACACTGTACATCAAACAACTGCATATCAAGAATTCACAAAACTAGACAAATTACACTGAACATATATACGGAAGACTTTGTTTAGCTTAATAGAAGCAACTGAGTAAACAATAGAGGCAGTAAACAATACGACATTAAGGCTGCGGTTCATTTTACATGATAAACTCCCCAAATACCAGCAAGTCTCTGTGGAGCTTATCTTGCTCTAAGTCAGCATGACCCCTCCTACAGGGAGTCTGGATTCAGCCATAAAGAAAGTGAAGTAGTTAGTTATGCACCTGCTTGAGATGAATGATGGTTATTATCATCACTTGGGTAACATGAATATGTTCATGAATTTGATTCATGGGAGAATGGATGGGTCAACAAAGAAATGTTTTTAAGTTCCTTCTTTCTGTCAAAATTTCTAATCACACAATTATTTTCAATGGTATTCTACACCACAATCCACAAACAAAAGAAAGTCTATGATAAACGACTCAATACTAACTTTATATTTTATTATTAAATACCATACATTTGTATGTAAGACGAGCCCTCTTACCTCACAGGCTTGACCTCTGTTTGCAGAGTAAAGCAAGCCACACAGTTACCCCGGTTTATAAAACAGTGCCCTTTCAATCACATGTTCACACTTGTCCCATGAGGACTTTGGTCCCTGAAAAACATTCTCTCCCATTCTGACAAACAAGGTAGGAAACTGTCACAGGGTGGTACCCTCAAATCCCTAGAACCGTTCAGTATGTTTGGTTTGGGAATATTATTGTTCCATTGTCTATTTCAGTTATATCTTTTTGTTCTGCTTAAAAAAACTGTGAGTGACGGAAATGTACATTTTAAACTCAGATAAATGTATTTGATTGTTTTCTTTTCAGTTTCCCCACATCAAAATCACACCTGTCTCATGAATCACACTCTTAAATAGAGCTTTTGAATAAGCTCCAGCCTCATGAAACCTACCGTCAAGTGGCCAGTATAAGGATATTGGTGTCCTTTGACTAAAAACAATCAGACATTGGAAGAATCAGACATTGGAAGGTGTTTTAAAACCTGAGGTGAGATCACTACTCACTACTCACCCGCGAGCACATCGGCCGCAGCGACTCACCTGAGCGCACCTGGACCCGGACGTGCGAGCGCAGATGAGGCCGAAGGGCCGAGCTGCAAGTCAGAGTGAAACGCCGCGGACTACGACCACTGATGCCCACTGAGGCAAATGTCCAGTCACTGGACAACAAATTGGATGATCTCGCAGGAAGACTTCAACTCCAAAGAGAGCTGAGGAACTGC
>JBBPDE010019724.1:0-10870 GCA_037974605.1 Nannopetersius ansorgii
AGAGAGAGAGAGAGAGAGAGAGAGAGAGAGAGAGAGAGAGAGAGAGAGAGAGAGAGAGAGAGAGAGAGAGAGCTCTAGTAACTTTAATTAATAAAATAGTATACACAGACTGTGAGTATGTTTGTACTGTGTTTCATTGGCAGGATGGTTATCACTATGTCTTACTATGGACTGATTCTGAACACCAACAACCTTCATGGCAATCCCTACTTGAATTTTTTCATATCTGGAGTTGTGGAGATTCCAGCTTTCTTCATAGCCATGTTTTTACTCAAGTACTGTTCGCGAAGATTCTGCCAGTCCTCCACTCTCCTCTTGGGTGGAGTCATCATCCTTTTTGTTCAGTTTGTTCCTAAAGGTAAGACAAATGTGGCTGGCAGATAATTAGTACATTAATCCATTTAACTGCATACATTGGGATGTCTGGAACCATATATATGTAACCTCATACACCAGTGGAGGTGGACCACCAGGGTCTACTGCTGACCAGTAACTATTTGGGTAGTGGACCTTTCTGAGCAAAGTGGACCTCCTAGCAAAGACTCAGTACCACACTACTGCCAGCATTGACAGTGTGAAGCTAGTCTCTTCAACCTGCCACTAACGTAACATCACTGCCTCAATGTGCTTGGAGGAGACCACTACCTGCCAAATCTGTTATGTTAATGTAACTAACTGAGTAATAGAAGTGGAGAAAGGACCACACAAGGACAACTGTGTGATCTCCATGTTTGTTTATTTTATATTACGTTAAACAAAGAGATACATAAGCACAATGTCACAGATGTGGCCTGATGGTAGCGACTGGGAAAGGAGGGTCGAGTGTAAGTCTCCATGTCTTTGCAGTAGATCTTTATTTACAAAACACACCAACAGTACTACAAACACCAGGGCAACAACCAGGGAAAGTGAGGGTATTTTCCCACGGTACAGGGAAGAGACAGAACTTATATACAGGACATGGGAAACAGAAAAGGAACAGGTGGAGACTGATCAGGCTATAATTAGAGTCCGGTGGAGAGTGAACACATGCCAGTTCAAGGTCCGATAGCGACCCCAAGTGGGCATAAGTGGGAACTGTCATGCAAAGTCCAGGCCTGAACGTGACACACAAAAACACATAATTTAAAACATAGTATTGTATGTATTAATGTTATCGACCAGCTGATGACTGAGGCATTTCTAGAAGTCGAGCTTGCAATTTTCTGATCTACTTATCTACTGTGAAAAGAAGTGGATTCAGGTGTCGATTGAAAATGCTGTCTTTTCAGATCTACCAGAGTTGGCAATCTTCTTTGAGATGGTTGGGAAGTTTGGCATTACTGCAGCATTTTGTGTTGTGTATGCAGTAACCTCAGAGCTCTTCCCCACAGTGGTGAGGAATGTGGGCATGGGGATCTGCTCCATGTCAGCAAGAATAGGATCCATCATCTCTCCATTCATTATATACTTGGGTAAAAAAACATTTATATACCCACAGATGTTATGACTACAGGCTTAATTTTCAAATCAAGCATACATTGAGTGCTCCATTTCTTTTTTATTTTAATGTATTTTATTGTCTTTTAATTATAACTGCTGTTTCTAAGGAGCACAACCCTCATAAATGCACAAATTCTTTAATGGAACTAAAAGTATATCCACACATTAAACAGATTGCTTTCAAAATAAGGCAATTGTTTAACTTATCTCAGTTCGGTTTATCTTACTTTGCTGGAAATACTGTATGTCACTGTAGTCACCAATCAATTTAGAACCATTCTTAATAGAGGATATGGTCACTCACTCTCATATCTGTTGTTCTTTCTCTTCTACCTTCAAAGCATTAGGTCTTATCTTCTTTTACATCAAAGAAGATACATACAAATGTATCTTCTATCCCAAAATATGACAAAGCTCTACGTTGCTGTGTATTTTCATCCATTTTTAACAGGTAGTTATTACAGATTCCTACCATATCTGTTGATTGGAGTCTGGGCTATGCTAGCCAGCCTCCTCTGCTTGTTGTTACCTGAAACATCGGGCAAAGTTCTTCCTGAGACCGTCTCACAGATGCAGAGGATTAAAGGGTAAGCTAGCGCTGAATGATACAATCAGACACATTTAGTAACCCTTTGTCTTATCTGATGGGCTGATAATCAGAATAAACCCTTCTCCATCTGGTCCTTTTAGCTTCTTATATTTTGCCTTTGACCCATAAGGCTAAGAGACACTAGATGTCAAAAATCTCCCAATTGTTTCTGCAAATGCATCCACCAAACCTCTTTTAACCTGCTTAAATTGTGGGTATATAAATTGAAGTACAGTATATATATAGAGCAGTGAAGCCTGTGTGCTACAATATTGGTCTCTCTCTGCAGCATTAAATGAATATTTATCTATGGGTGAAATGTAAACATAAAATAGAATAAATGCTGCGCTTTCATGCAACAATATAAAACTTCTGGGCAGTTTTATTGTATAACCTTATTTTATAACCTTCTACATTTTGTCACATTTTTCATCATTGTTTGTGAACTTGGAATTTTTGTGCTTGATTGTTATTTTTGTGTTTGTTAAATACATTGGCCTTGTAGCGCCAATTGTAAACTTAAGAAGCAAAAATTCTCTTCCAGATTTGTCTGTTTGACTGCATGTAGAACAAAGCAGAAAAAAATATATATGTATTTCTTTAAAATAGTTACACTTGATTTTGTATGATTTAATTAAATTGTTGTGCATAAAATCTGACATGTTTATTCCCAATATAATCCATTATTATTATTATCACTTGCAGGTTGAGATGCTTACAGACAAATGATATAACAAATGGAGCAGGAAAAAGAAATGTAACCCTTAAAGAGGCAAAAATGTAAAATGAATATTGTCCAAAACATGACTACTTTGATGGAAGAGCATCATAATGGAAGACATATTTCTGAAGAACACAGTTCAGAAGACACTCCATCAATTGACATATTTCAGTATCTTTTTTTTACTTCTTGTTTAAGTATATTAGCAAATCAAAGTACCTCTTGTAGCGTACATGGTCAACATACATCTGTTATATTTGTAGTAGAACAGCATTGTGTTCCTTTTGTAAAGATCTGGTCTTTCAAAAACAACAGAAGCTTCAATAAAACTCTGAAATTCATTACTTTCATTTCTCATTTTTAAATTCCCATTGGCTAACAAGCTTAGTAATGTTTTGGTAACAAATTATGGAGTGATCATTCATAAGGTTACATAACATTTTCATGACAACTTAACATTAATATTCAAAAAGGTAACAAATGTTACAACAAGTGTTAGATTTCTTAAAGGCTGATTTAGAAGACCTAGAGTGAGATTTTCCTCCATGAGGTTTGTCCCAGTCACTACTATCAAGACTTGATTGGTTTGATTCTGAAGGCCAAGATCGAGCCAGTGTGTGTGGCCTGCAGTCTACATCTAAGGCTCCCATTCAAAGTAACAAAAATAGTATCAACACGAACACAGCTGACAATGGGAGACTTAGATGTGGTACCTCTGTGTACCCTTATTTTATCTTGGATCTTTGGAGCCCCATTTAAAGGGCTTTGTTACTAATTTGGGAGTGATAATCGATTAATTAGCGCTGTTGTATAGAATAGCTTTTTTCCATTAAGGCAGATCGCTAAGCTGAAACCTGTCTTGACATGACAAGATTTTGAGATGGCGATCCATGCTTTTATCAAAACTCGTATGGACTATTGCAATGCCCTTCATGTTGGGATTAGCCAGACTCTCCTTTCCCGTCTTCAGCTTGTCCAAAATGCTACTGCTTGCCTTTTAACTGGAGCATGTAGGCAATAGCATACCTCACCAATTGAGTTCCTCTTAATTTGCTATAGAATTGATTTGAAAATGTTTCTCCTGGTATTTAAATGTTTGAATGAACTTCCCCAACCCTACCTTTCTGATCTACTTCCGCCTTCTGTTCCCTCTCAAGTTTTGCTGATTACTTGTCACAAAATCTAGGATCAGGCATTTGCAACCACGGCTCCCAAACTCTGGAACAAGTTTAGATAATAGGCTGCCTTCTTATCTCCCCATTTTTAAATCTTGTTTAAAAACACATTTGTTTTCCATTTTACCTCAACGTGAATTGCTGAAGTCTCTTGTGCTTGTATGTATGGATGTAAATTTATATGTGGAGAGTCTTCTGCTCGCTGGGTCAACCAGAGGACGATGGGTTCCTCTTTTGAGTTTTGGTTCCTCCTGAGGTTTCGTTCTATAGCTTTTTTCCTCAGTTCTGTCGCCTTTGGGTCACTAGGGGCTCGGACCTGGACTCTGTAAAACTACTTTGTGACAACATTGGTTAAATAATAAATTAAATTGCTAATATAAATATAATGTAAATACAATTCAATGAAATTTAATGAATGTAAAGTTCAGTAGAACATTCAAACAAGCAAATGAGGAAATATCAAATGAAAAGAAATGAAAAGGGAACCAATGTGATCTTCTTTGAGATTATCTAACCTAACCTGAGTGGCTGTGTGAGGAGTTTTTTATATTTGATTTGATTTTTTATTCATGTCATCAAGAATATACACAACAAATGCAATATAAAACATAAAATATAAAGTTTAATGCTAATACAGAACAGGCCATGACAGTCCTAACTGCCTTTTTATTTTAAAGAGTACTTAATTGAACAAATGTATTGTTTGAACTCTTTATTGAAAGCAATAAAGCATGGCTTCCTAACTGCAAATAAGGTTAATAAAGTACACATGAGACTTTTTAAATTTGTTATTTTCTGTGAGATCAGTTCATACATTTTCTGAAGTAAAATAAAGTTTTTAATAATATTGTTCAGAAATAAAAGTACAAAGGTTTTGCCAGAAATTTGTGACTGGTAAATGCCAAAACCAATGGACAACCAATTCATTACAGAAGTTACAAGTAACATGAATGTCCTTTTTAAACTGTCATTTAATAAACCATTTAGCTTTGATAGACTCCGTGAATAAGTTAAAAATAACATTTTATTTGTAATTAAATATTGATTAGGGAGAAGCCAGACATTCATCAGTCACATAATCTACAAACTGATTCCAGTATGAAACCACACAAGGTACAGTTGTAATATCTGTCTGAAACAGATGTCATACAGTTATTATTACTAGAATCTATCGGGCTGAGTGAGGGGAGTCTTCCCCCGTGGACGATGTTGGAGCGTCGACACTCTGCGCATGCGCAGTTCTCTCCGGCCTGCGCAAGATCTTAAAGTGAAAGTAAAAGTCAAAAGAGGGTCCAAATTTTCACTCGCATTTTCCCAACCTATAAAGCCACCCGGGCGATAATTTGGATTACTTTTTTTATTATTCTGTATCTCATCCTTCCTCAGAGGCCATGGAGGTTCGCTGTGGGGGTCTGCGGAGGAGGTACAGGTAAGGAGGATGTTCAGAAGCTCGGCTGATGTTTTTTTTCTGTATCGCAGATGATGGAGATAGGTCACGGAGTTAAAAGCTTTAAAAACAAAAACGTTTCAGACTCTTCTGTGCTGTAACGCTTTCCAAACGGTCTGACTGAGTTAATTAAACCACTTTTTTCTCATCCATAAGGTGATTAAAAGTGTTGATTTTGACTTCATGGGAGAAGGTGAAAGTGAAAGTGCAGCGTGGGTTTAAAAAAGAGCAGCTGAGTTCCCGAAGGCCCGTTACAGCTTCTTGTGCTGCTGTTTAGGCCCAAGATATTTTCATTTACGTCTGAAGCAGCTGGTGTTGATCTTGTACCATCAAACTGCTTCCTGATTGCTTCTTCATATTCTCACAGAGTGGCTTTTACATTAAGACCTGAAATTACAGCCTGGCTGCTCCAGTTGTTGTTGTTGTGGCTACTGATGATATTGCCCTTATATTACAGCTGAGCTTGCTTATTTACTTTTATGTTTGGTTGTTTATTTGTTTAATTATTGCCATTATCTTATTATTATTATTATTATTATTATTATTATTATTATTATTATTAGTAGTAGTAGTAGTAGTAGTAGTAGTAGTATTATTATTAATAATAATAATAATAATAATAATAATAATAATAATAATAACTATAGTAATAATAATAATAATAATAATAATAATAATAATAATAAAATAACAATTTATACAGCTTGCCATTTGATCATGTTTGGAAAAAATGTAGATTTCATGCTTTTAATGACATTCGAATCTAAATACTTACTTTTGAAATGAACAAGACAAATGATAGCAGTGAAGCAGACATTGTCTGTAAATGCAGCCGTTTGTAGCAGCCGCTAGGGCTGCATAAATGGTGAGAAGAGTTGTTTAGAGTCAAGTTGCTTGAGGGATAGCCCAGGGTATTTAACGGGAAAGGGGTGGGACCAGTATTGCTGTCTATTTTTGGCCTCTGTTGAAACTGTTACAGGAACAGGCGGAAGGCTGTGACGTCATACGACTGACATGATCATCCTCCAATGTTCACAGCTTCACCTAACACAGACAGGAATAGGAAGAATACACAAACACAAACCTCTCTACGTGCTACGGCACACAACATTGCTTTATAGTTGAAATGTTGGTTCTGGTGTTCTCAAATGAGCAAATTTGCCATGTATCCAGGCTCAAATTGGAACCTGTGTGTTCATGCTCACAAGACCTTATTATACAGTAATGATATGATAAGGATAAGGATAATGATAAGGAATCTTCAAAAAGCTGAAGTGCTGTACTATATATATATACAATGAAAAGTTTCATAGAATCATTGTTATATATGTATATGACAGTGATTCTATTAAACTTTTCATAGGTGCTCTTTATTAGGTGCTAAGATACTTATTTTCGGACAAATACTGCAGTACGTATGGTTTCCACAAGATGTCGCACTCCTCCACAAGATACGATATCACAGTCAGTTACCGTATCACAGAAGTAGATCACTGTACAGTTTACAACTTTTATCTAAATAACAAACTGAATTTGTGAAAATTGTGAAACGATAAATTAGTACAAAAGGTAAAATAAAAAAATAAAAATCACAAGAATATTTTTTACTACTTGCAAAGCCCAGTATTATACTCAGTAATAAACACCAACACTACAGTAATGCTAAAAAAAAGAAAAGAAAAACATTAAAACTTTTTTTAGCTTTCTCCACCCAGTGTCAATAGTTGCCTTTAGTAGGCTCCTACACTGCCTTTTATTTCACAAAATGAAAAGGAATTTATTTGCCCTGTGATTAGGTTAGTTTATTGTTAGTTTATTAGTTCATTTACTTTATTGTTTCTCTGCTCTAATATGATTGGGATTAAATACACATAGAGACTAATGGCAGGAGGCGAATTAGATCATACATAGTTAAACTGAACACACAGTCGGTTGGCATATGCATTAGTCTCTGAAAATAAATGAGTGATGAGGTGCACTTTTATGTTGCCATTAAATGTCTGTGGTTGTTTGCCAAGCCGTTCTGCAAACATGTAGTTATGTTCTGCTTCTTCATGTGCTTGGTATTTCCATTAGACACTTGCCACTGGGCAGGTCATATGTATTGTTCACTTCTTTAGGTAACTGCTCCTGATTAAAAGGAATGTTTTCATTGTGTTTGTATAACAGGATCCAGGTCATGCCAGCAGTTCTGTCTGCGTCACCTGTATCTCAAGACTGAATCAGCCTTGTTTTTGTGGTTGTGCCCTGCTTGTGTGACCTGCTAGTCATAGACTGGAAAAGCCTTTTGTCGTAGTGTTGAAGGCTGAAGTTGAAGCGATTGTCTGAGATGAAATCTTTGCAACTCAGGTTCATCCTGTCATGAGGGAATGCATTTGATGTTTTGCAGCTAACATTTTTCTGTTTTTATTGTGATGCATTAATATAGCAGCATATTAAACCAGCAGCATGCGTTTCGTTTCCTTATACAACCTTAACTATTACAGGATCAGTGTTTAATTTATTAGCATGTCAGGTCAGGTTTATTGCTGTGGCACATAATCATACACAGAGGTCATTCTGTGTGCTTCACAGGAACAGAATTACAAACAAAACAGAATAAAACAGAAGGTGGATGAGAACGGCCGTGTTTTAAGCAGCTTTATAAAACTGGATACAGAATGTGCGACATTTCGAGCGTGCAGTCAAGTAGATATTCAACATCCCAAACGTTCTTTCAGCACTTTAATTTGCAATCGTTTCAGCCTCCGAACCTACATCAAGCACTCCGATATTGCTTGGTTGGTAATACAATATTAGATGTCGAATACAAAAATATAAATTACTAAACGTTCTATCAGGATTTCTTCAACAGATTCTGATCACACAGTTGAACAATGCAGCTGTTAAACACAGGATTGAACGAGGAACGCACTGGGCATTTGACAGTGCCCTTCAAAACCAAAACATACAGTCCAAACACAATTCAGACATACAGACATGCACCTTTAGATGTAGAACCTTTCTTCTAGATATAACAAAGCTAATACATCTGTGAGACCTGCTAAGGTAACTAGATTGTTATCACTAACAAATCAGGCCACAGCATTAGTGTTTTTAGTCCAGGGCAGAGCCAGCAGCGTTTTACACAAGCACAGGCTGTCTGATATGTTTAGCTCTCTTTCAAACATGCCTGACAAGACTGAATAAAATGGAGTTCTGTTTTATATGGTAAAGAAACATGAAAGTGGGTAACTGTACGTCGGGTCCTTCATGCTACCTCAGCTCCTTCAAGGAACATCGTCTGACTCAGCCATCCCTACCCACCCAGTCCAGACTGGTCACATTCTGGTTCCCCGCTGGTGGAATAAGCTTCCGAAGAAATACCAGAGCAGCAGAATCCCTCTCTATCTACAGAGACCCCCTGAAGACTCGTCTGTTAAGAGAGCATCTCCTCTCCTGAAACATCTCCTCTCCAAACCGCGTGCACTACTCCTATATAAAGATTTAGTACTTGACTTTAGTACTCTCCTCTAGCTCTTACACTGTCCTGAAACTTAAGTCTACTCAAATTGTAAGTCGCTGTGGATAAAAGGTCTGCCGACTGAATGTAATGTAATATATAGACTGCAGTCCTGTGTGCGCCGGGACATAAACGATCTGATGGAAAAGTTGTATTTAAACCGCGGATTTACTCGGTTAAAAGCCAGAGCTGTTTAATAACCATGTTGAGACAATTATTTAATTTCCCTATCAAACATTTAAGGTGATACGCCACCATATCTAACACAAACATTGATGCTGAACATGGTAATGTGATAAGACACCTTGCATCTAGATTCTGTGCTCTTTAATATGGTAAAGGTTAGTGTGTCACAAGCTTTATTCTAGCAAACATGCTAAATACTCCTTGTAATGCTGTTCCACTTAGTATAGTGTGAATCAACTTTTGCCTCCGGGAATGGGTTTATGAAAGCATTTGTTTTGACTGGGTTTTTTCCTTGGAAGACCTTAACCAGGCCTGCTTGGGCAGGATTTTGTGCTTTAGTTTGGCCATGTATTCTCGCATCTCCATGTTGTGTGAAGGAGCAATGGATCAGTCTGAAACTTTTCTCTGTAATTATGTTGAAGCACAGACCTGTAAAGCAGGTTCTTATCAACGCTGCAGGTGCACATTTCCATATCGGCTCTGCAGCTGCCCTCACCTCAAATACCCCTTTTATTTTGACCACAGTAAAAAAAAAAAATCACTTTTCCTTCCACCGGCCTCGACATTATATACGATTACTGCATGTGAGCTTCAGGGGCCTTTTTTTTTTTGGAGCTGTGCCCTTTTAGAGCAGGCTGTTTGTTGCTGAGCTTGGTGAGGTGTTTCCTACCATGGAGCAGGAAATGCATACAAGAGCCAGTTACTGAGTTTGCAAATCTCAATGTCTTAAGCTGCAAGTTTGTATGTTCATAATAATCTCTGTCCAAATTAAAGCCTTGTATCTCTTTACATTACCCTACAGAATAATTTAATGAATTTTGTAATGGAGTCTTGCTATAAATCATTTTGTTGCTACTATGAAAAGTTTTGAAGTGGCATAGCTAGGTTGTTATGACGCCCAGTACAGAACAAATTAATAGGTACCCTTACTTTACTTCAGTGCATCAATAAGGCCAAAGATTTTTCCTAGAATTAACATGATCAGCAATATTATGCATGCCGTGATACAAGGATCGCTACTGGTCCCCTTGCTACAGGTTCCTGAGCAATGCACCAACAGCCCTGCTTGTAGTTATGTTGCTTTATTTTGATCAAGAAAATTGATCTGGGCTCACACACAGGCCATTAGGATTTAGTGGGATGAAAGTGTATGGAAAGGATGAAGCACTTACAAAATTGTAAATGTTGCCTTAGGGAGTTAGGGTTGCACAGACATTGCTGAGCTGTTGAACTGGAAAAACTGTCTTATGTAAGAGCTGAGCCACTTAACCTCCTTTATAATCAATTTCTTATTACACTTTGACCCATGTTTCTTGCGGCATGAATTTCAGCCTTGCTTAGGATGTTTATCATGGTCCGTGTCCAGGAAAAACAAATGTCTTGAGCTCTTTAGGGTGCTACTTTGTTCTGTACATAAAACGGCTTCTGTCAGCTGCCCCACACTTCTTCCTGTGCATATTTGTGGAAGTGTAATGAAGTGTGGAGGAGGATATGGAATGATCTGTGTGAGAACGGCCAGCAATAGCCTTTGAAGTTTAGAGGAAGTGTTCTACAGTCTGGTTTCGTTATGAGGGAGTGCAGAGCTTTAAGCTTTGTGAGAATGCACGTGATTATGAGAAGTCACCTTAGGCAAAATGGGCACTGCAGGGAGTAGCCAGATTCTTCACATTTCCTAGAGGAAAAATAAATATACATATACACACACACACACACACACACACACACATACACACACACACACACACACACACACACACACACACACACA
>JBBPDE010019782.1:0-10869 GCA_037974605.1 Nannopetersius ansorgii
AACAGATCAGTGCCTTACTGCTGGTTTTCTTCTCCTTCTTTGGTTTTCTATGCTGACTGACTTGTTGCACGCCGCTCTGTTGTTGTGGGGACATTTCCACGCCCCGAAACGTGCCGCTGAACGAAACGAACTGTGATTGGTTGTTTGACATGTCGGGCCTTGGCCAAAGAAAGCCGCTATGAATTCCACACCTTCAGCCGTCAGTCTGAAGGTCTGTCTACGCGAGACTAAACCCGACCTAATGCTGAACCAGTGTTCAGCATTCGGCACGTTCCTGTTTGGGAGTGCAATGACGGAAACAGCGGTTAAAAAACAGAACGGTCAGTGTCTATTATTTTCAGCCGTCAGTCTGAAGGTCTGTCTACGCGAGACTACTCTGAACAGGAGTCTCTTGCCTCTGTAAGTTCTGAGCCACTATTCTCCTGGTTTTCTGTTCTGGATCGGTTTGACTCTGTTCCTTGTTTTGTTCTTGTTACACCTGATCTGCCCTTTTTTGACCTTTCTGCTCGTGTTTCCGTGAAAGATATTAAAATTTCTTCTAATTCTACAAGCCGACTTTTCTGTGTTTTATGTAGGCAGTAGGCCTTTAGCATGCATACACACACACTCACAAACACACACACACACACACACACACACACACACACATTCTTTGCCAGCCTGCAGTGACTGTGGCTCAATACGAGAGAGCTCGGTCTTTGTGCTCACTCTGTGCTGCTTTAATTTTCCCGGTTCAGGTCCCGGCAGCCTCTCCTCGGGGGATATCAATATCCAGCGATAGTATTAACAAAATCAATGTGGCTGAATGCATGAGTACAAATCTTTCTTCCATGGCCATTCGAGCTCTTTGATTCAGAGCCGCCGTGACACACATGCAAGCCGCCATGACTCTGCCATCGACGCCGTTATGTTTTACGGCCCATGGCCACGCGACCTAAATAACAAGCAGAGAGTCGCTTCGTCTTCCAGTCGAATCCACGCCCAGTTTGTGAACAGCTCACCGGTGTCTTAGGTACTAGATAGAGTTCCGTACGTGGTTACCCTACAGTAGATCGGGAGAGTGTGTTTACAACAGGCTGGTTTATTGCAGTAGACTTTTCTAAATACAGCGATATCTTGACTTACGAGTTTAATTCATTCCGTAACTCAAATTACTCGTGTGTCAAATCAGTTTTCCTTATTGAAATGAACTGAAATGTCATGTTTTCACCTCCAAAAAACACCAGAAAAATGTGCTTATACATAATGAATATTGTATAAAAACCCAATACAGTAGAATGTTCTGCAGTAAACTGGATTCATTAAGTATAATGTTCAGCGTTTGCTGCTCCTCTGTTTAAAATTCTCAAACCCCGACTGACTTTAACCGGCGGCCCAATGCCTCGTTCACCCATGCGCCTGGTTCTGCTGCAGCAAATCGGCGTAAACAGCTCCAGTCTTCTCCAGACCATTAGTCTCTTAGAGGCCCCATACATAAAATGTCATATTATGGCAAATTCAGTGTTTATTAGCTGAACTTCAGTTAATTTAATTTTAGCTGGCAGCTGGTCACCATGTAGTTACGGAGTTGGCCCTGTGATTGGAAGGCAGTGGGTTTGAATCCCAGGGGTGCCGGTGGCACCACTGAGGTACCCTTGAGTAAAGTACTACTGGCTCCTCACTGGTGAATGGATTAAATTTATAGGACTCACGCAATTTCCTCCAGGATCAATACACCATGTAAAAAAGGTTCTGAAACTTTCAGCTCATGTACAGAAGCTGAGCTGCAAAGCGAGAGCAGAAAACTGTGGCCTGTTGTTGTGATCCATGAATATACAGTAACGTTCCAAGAGCACCCACTTATAGGGAAAAACCACATTGTTGCATTTTGGTTAAAAAAATGCCTGAAAATGTGTAAACCATAAATCTGCTCCCAGAACACTTTAATTTCATTTTAAACTCAGTTTAATGCATTACCCTTAAAGAAATTGTAAAGCTAAACCTGTACTTGTCTCTTTTAATTTACATTCCCTGCCGAGATATGCAACTTGAAAGGTCGTGGGACAAAAGTATTGGGACACAACGGTGAGGTGAACCGTTTTCGGGGAATAACACCTGATCTACTCGGGCTAAAAATACAAATGAGGGCTCGTTGTAAAGGCCTCAGTGTAAAACTGGGGGATTACTGTATTTCTACATTAACCATCTACAACAGCCTGGATTTGAAAGCTGTGCACCTTAAATGACATGATCAGCCAATGAGAACAGAGATCATTTGCATAATTTACACCAGTCTGAAAGACATGGCAACTAAAACACTGTCTTTATTATACAGAATAACAAAATGTTGTTTATGTAAAACTGAAGCCTTGCTGACTGAAGGAACACTTCTTAAGAGAAGATTCCAGAACTCTGGTTCTGTGGCTGGACAGCTTTGAACCCTGAGATGTTAAAATGAGAAGGCACATGAATACAAAACGCTATGATGTTCCTGGAAGTTCTTGGGTCTTTTAAAGAATGATCTGCTCAACTCCACCCCATTTACCACCTCTTTACCCTCTGCTCCCACTCTGGCCGTCATGTCAGTTCTTACTGACTCCCTCCAGCCAGGCTGTTTGAGTTGAACTGAGTGGAAAGAAGGTACTTCATGCACATTAGAACCTAAACACTGCGGCGCCGAGGTGTCATCAACCTGCAAATGTCACTGAAAGTTCAAAAGCAGAAGAAGGCGAAGAACTTCGTGCCCTAATTAGGCCTAATGCGACTGCCTGGTCTGTGTAACCTGGGTAAACATGCTTCCGAGCTCCTGCAGGTCTAATCCAGAGCCCAGTGCAGCTCGGTTGCTTCTGCAAACAGGTTATTCTGGGGTTTAACCCTGTCTGAGCTCTCCCCTCCTCACACTGCCAGCGGAATTCATTAGTGGCACAAGTACTGAGGTGTATCGCCATGCATTTTTTTTTTTCAAAGCTCTATTTTTATTTTCATGAACCAATTTAAATTGTTACCCCGAGGCGGCAGCGGAGCATTTCCAAAAGTGAACAGGTCTCTATAATCGCTGTTTAATTTAGTTATAAAAGATAATTAATCTGTTAGAGCCGATTTAATAAAAGAAGTGAACTAGAGCCCCTAAGACCTATTAAATAATAAAACTGGTGAGTAAAATAAATAGATAGATGTTGATAATAACTAATAATTAATCAAGTGAATGAGTGAGAGAAGGAAAGAAAGAAAGAAAGAAAGAAAGAAAGAAAGAAAGCATGAAAGGATAAAAGACAAAAAGACAGAATAAACATGAAAGGAAATAAGGAATGAAAGAAAGAGTGAAAAAGAAAGAGGGGAAGAAAACAAGAAAGAAGGAAAAATGAAATAATGAACAAATGAAATAAAGTAAAAAGGAAATAAACAAACAAGAAAATAATAAGGAAATAAAGAAGGGAAGGTAGAATAATTAAAGAAAGAAGTAAGGAAATAAGGAATAAAGAGGGAAATAAATAAAGAAAGGAGAAAAAATTATAGAATTATAGAAAAAGAAAAAGAAGGTATGAAAGAAAGAAAGAATGAAAGGAAGAAAGAAAGAAAGGATTTTAGAAAGAATGAAAGGAAGGGCTACTGCGAGTAACAGAAAAGAAAGAAAGAATAACAGAAATGGAGAATCAAAGAAAGGGCAGTAAGAGAGTAATAGGGACGAGAGCAGGAATGAAAGAAAGAAGGAAAGAAAGGGAAGTAAGAGAGTAAAAGGAAAAAAGGAAAGGAGGAATGAAAGAAAGGGCAGTGAGAGAGTAAAAGGAGAGAAACAAAGAAAGAAAGAAAGAAAAAAGAAAGGAGGAATGAAAGAAAGAAGGAAAGAAAGAGAGGACCGCACGAGAGTAAAAGGAAAGAAAGCAGGTAAGAAGGTAAGGAGGAATGAAAGAAAGGGCAGTGAGAGAGTAAAAGGAAAGAAAGGAAGAATGAAAGAAAGAAAGAAAGTAGTAATGAAAAAAGGGAGAAATGAAAGAAAGGGCAGTGAGAGAGTAAAAGGAAAGAAAGATTTTAATTTTTTTTTTATTTTAAAAGACTCTTTATTTCACTCTTACCAAATTAAACCAGATCACCATCACAACATACAATCTATACAAAAGAAAATGTGCAAATTGCAGCTGTTCATTCTCAGTCGAACGCAGGACATTGTTATAGCACCACCTTTGATCAAATTCATTAAGATTCTTCATAGACTTACAAATAAAAATCAATTAAGACACGAGACCGAACAAGAGTAAAAAAAACGATTAAAAACGTTCACATTCTGTTCTGTTTTCCTTTTACGGCTAGCATGGATTGCCATCTTTGCTTGTCCAAGTAGAAAATTCATGAGTTGACACTTAAAACGAAGCTTCTGAACATATTTAAACCCCAAAATAAAAATCTCAGAAGAAAAACCTTCATGAAAGTCAGAAAACAGTTTCTCAAGAAAAGAGGACGCAATCTCTGACGGAACATAAAATAGAAACACAATTTCCCTCAGAGGACAGAGGGACACCCCTGATCTGCAGTGGGATTCAGCACCGAGACAAAAGCCTTCACTGCAGTGGCCCCATGCAGAATTGTCCACTGCAGATCACCAGCTCTCTTTGTTAATGGTGACTTGTACAGTGCTCTCCACTGAAGCCTAGAATCCTCTCCAATCTGTAAAACATCACGCCAGGGCGTGTCCACCCTCTTATCCAAAGGTTGTTTATTCAATGACACAACACACACTTTATACAAATCTTTACTGCTAGCCTTTTTTGGACCCAGAATGGAAAATAAAACTGCAACCCCCGCCTTATTCGATGTGCCATGACTTAAAATACACAGACCCTCAAACTCCCGTGCCCATTCAGCTGCATTACTCACGTCACTGTGTGTTTCCAGTGCGAAAAAACATTGAGAAAGAAAGAAAGAACAAAGAAAGGAGGAATGAAAGATAGAAAGAAAGAAAGAGAGGACAATAAGAAAGGAATGAAAGAGGAATGAAAGAAAGAGCAGTGAAAGAGTGAAAGGAAAGAAAGGAGGAAAGAAAGAAGAGAGAAATGAAAGAAAGAGCAGTGAGAGAGTAAAAGGAAAGAAAGGAGGAAAGAAAGAAGAGAGGAATGAAAGAAAGAGCAGTGAAAGAGTGAAAGGAAAGAAAGGAGGAAAGAAAGAAGAGAGGAATGAAAGAAAGAGCAGTGAGGGAGTAAAAGAAAAGAAAGCAGGTAAGAAAGAAGGGAGGAATGAAAGAAAGGACAGTAAGAGAGTAAAAGGAAAGAAAGGAGGAATGAAAGAAAGAGCAGTGAGAGAGTAAAAGGAAAGAAAGCAGGTAAGAAAGAAAGGATAAATGAAAGAGAGGGCAGTGAAAGAGTGAAAGGATAGAGCGGAGGAAAATGTCTTGGTTTAATGTATTCAGTTTTCCATGAATGTGTCCAGACTGAACAGATCAAAGAACTTTTGTATCAAACAGATTATGAGCAGCTCAGGAGCCGACTGGAGGAGAAACAGACCACAGACCGTGTGTGTGTGCGTGTGTGTGTGTGTATGTGTATTTGCGAGTGTGTACGAGTGTATGTGTATGTGTTTGTATATGTGTGTGTGTGTGTGTGTGTGTGTGTATGTATGTATGTGTATTTGCGAGTGTGTACGTGTATGTGTGTGTATGTGTGTGTGTGTGTGTATGTGTGTGTGTATATATGCGTGTGTATGTGTGTGTATATGTATATGTGTGTATATGTGTGATGTGTGTATATGCAAGTGTGTACGTGTGTGTGTATGTGTGTGTATGTGTGTGTGTATATATGCGTGTATGTGTATGTGTGTATGTGTATGTGTGTATATGTGTGTTTGTGTGTGTGTGTGTGTGTGTGTGTGTGTGTGTGTTTCAAATATGCGATTTAGTGCAAATTCATTATATATCTTAATTGCCTTTATGTAATTAAGCGAGCAGCAGCGTGAGCCAAGAGTGCTGTTATCCTGCAGGAGCTTCAGTTCCACGCCGAGAGGAGTTTCAGGAGCCACGGAAGATCAAAGCAATCTCGGCACGCAATAAGAAAAACGTCCCCCCAGCTAATTATTGATTAGTTGAAAGCCGAAATGCGCTGGCTTCGCGTGGGAGGGCGGCTCTCGCTCCCATACCCCACCCCACCCCCCCAGCCCCCAGCAGGTGAGGCGTGGAGGCACCATCGAATGAGATCTCGTGATCAGAACCTTTTTTCTCATGTGTGTCTGACGAAGCTCCTTCCTCACCTGCTTTCCTCACAGCACTGACTAAACTGCTCCTTCTCTTTCTAAAAACACGTTTCTTCTCAGATCTCTGGATCTGACTCCTCTTGTGTGAGCTGGGAAACACTTGGGATTCTGAGAGTTCGCTCTGCTGTCGGCCGGGACGCACCTCGGACGCTTCACCTGTCATCCTGTCGGGGAAGGAGCTTCTTCTCCGCTAACTGTGATGGAAACAAGCTGACCTGCGGCGGCCGCGGTGCCGGGGCTCCACCTGGAAGGTGGGATTCGCCCAAAGTGCGCGATCTCTAACCACCCTGATCAGAATCCCACTGTCATATCAAAGTCCTCGCCTTCCATTCGCCAATAAACTGGAGAAGACTGCTGATCTTCACACCGGACAGACAGTTCATGGCCAATGGACCAATACAATTCGCCCTACAGTCTTGAATAAATATCGATTTGATTTACGTTAGTTTATTCAGGTTACATTTATGACATCGAACAAGTCTTTTGTTTTTTATTATAGAGCTACTCAGTTGTAAACCTAGGAAAGATTTTAGACTGGTGGGTTACAGAATACTCTTCACAATCAAACAGCACTTCAGGGGGTCTCTTTTAGAAGAATGGACTTACATCCTTCCAGTCAAAAGATTCTGTTCTCTAAAGCGTATCAAAGTTGTTGTGGTAGCTCCAGGTGGCCAAACACCTTACTAATAAATATATTTCAGTTTCAGTTGTCCATCCTTTCTTCATCAATGACCTTGTCACTGTGGTATTATACCAGATTTACATGTAAGACTGTAGTTTTGCACCATTTTGATTGGTCGATGGATGCTGTGGCAGCTTGGTGCCATTACTGGCTGTTTCCCAGAGGGGGCACTGTAGTAATTCAGGGCCTACTTTCAATCCGGCTACATATAAGCACTGGGAGGCTAGGCTAGTCTAGGCTGCCAGCAGCAGTACAAACCAGTAGAAGTCATACTGTTGTATTGTTGCTATTGTTAGCCTTAGCCTAGCTTTCCAGCTATTAGCATTAGCATTGCCAAAATACACAAATACACACCAAAATATACAAACACACACCAAAATACATCGAGCACTCGCAGCCTCTGGCTATATTTCCCCACTTTATTTGTGCCAACAATTGCAGTTACAGAAATCATTCAAAACATCCCCAAGAAACAATAGCAATTAATTAATAACAATAAGCCATCCAGCATGGAAGAGTCAAAAGCACAAGCCGAGGGTCTCTAGCTACTCTGCCAGCTGATTTCACCACTGGTACCTTTGGGACTCTATCTGGAGACAGATGAGGAGGGGTCTCAAAAGGACGAAGGGGGACCCGGGGAAGGCACTGCAATGGATGCGACCTTACTCAAACCAGACTAGGAGGAGGACCACAGTCTCATCACTTTCATGCTGGTCACCCGCCTCAGTCAGCTGGAAGCAGCTCTACAATTGCTGGAAGAAGAATTACCAGAAGGATGAATGAGCTGGGCGAACAGACGCAAGAGCTACGTATCCAGCATAAGGCTGACTTAGCAAGTAGCCAGCAGCAAACAGAAGATGTGCATAGCGACCTGCAGCAGGTATGTCACTCCGTAAAGTAGCAATGTGAGGTGCAGTTATAGTGAGGTAGGGCAGTCTATGGTGGAGCGTATACGCGCCTCACAGTTGAAGGCTATGATTAGCGAGTAGCCAAAAGCTACCAAAATCTGTGTCCACAACTCCATCAGTCCAGAATAGCTATAAGAGGGTAAGCAAACCACACGAATGCTGGCAATCCGCTAGGGGGAAGTCTTTCAGCTCTCCAGGCAAGGAGAGGGGGCCTTTCCCAATTTGTACCTCTCCTCCCTATAGAGTAACTCGGTATGCGGCCAACCCAGTACTCCAATCTCCCAAGCCGGCCAATGGCAGTCACCTACAGTGGGTCATTCCCTCACCGTTGCAATACATCCAATACGCTCATGACGCTCTTGACATGAAAGCAGAAGCACTGGGACCAATGGTTGCCTGAATGGCGCTTCGCAATTAACACCGGAGACAGGAGAGTAGTAATTACACTCCACCTAGAAAGAAAGTTAATGGGTCTCATGGAGAGAATTCTGACCGTAAAAATCTCCCCTGATCATCCGGATCATGCGACAGTAGAGGGGCAAGATGCGCTTGTCCAGGCAGTCCAGAGTGACTCGTGCCCAAGAGCGCCAGGGCAAGTACTACAACGCTCAAGCTGTCATGGACACGGAAGGGTCCGGGCTTACCTGAAGAGTAGGGTGGATGACTCGTTCACGGCCAAACTCGTTTCAAAATGAAAAGGTCCAGTCGAGCTGATTAAGCTTTTAAGTAGCCTTAACTATAAGGTAGAGCTCCTGGGGCAGACAGGGGCCATTACTGTTCACATGGCAAACCTGAGACCTTTTTATGTGGTGGTCACACCCTCTTCTAAAGGGGCGGGAGGCGTAACAGCTGAGTGCTGTTACTAGCTATTTCCCAGAGGGGGCACTGTAATCGTTCAAGGCTTGTTTATAAGCTTGAGAGGCTAGGCTAGGATAGGCTACCAGTGAGAACCAGTGTGTTCTTAGTGCATGTAAGTACAGTTACATATAACAATGCTTTAGGCATCATTTATATAGTGGTTAATGGGTACTCCATCTGCTTTGTTTCTCTATGTCTATTTCTGGGTCTTTGTTGGGCTTCCTGGCGGTGGTCGGAGGAGTGGGGCTGCCATACTAGGAGCCTACCCTTCCCGGACAGTACCGGAGGAGCGAACAAGAGGGCAAAAGGTTCCTGTGCCTGCAGGACCAGGAATGGACCTAATTGGACTCGGTTAGAATCTTGTATATATATGGACTGTGAGGGTCAGGGGGGGTGGGGTTTGTGTATGTGTATGTTTGCTTAATGTATAAAATGAAATGAAAAGGGGTAGCCATTTGATATGACAGCAATACATCAATTTGTCTATTATTCATTTCATAATAAATTAAACCAAAAGTTCAAGATTTTCCTGGCATACATTTCCTTTTTTCCAAGTTCAATAGGCCCTAAAGGAAGAGATGAAGTAAAAGATAAACAAAAGCTGAAGCTCATAAAAGGAATAGCTCCTGAATTCCAGGATCTCTGGTTCTATGTTACTACACAGTCACAAGGAGCTGGTTTACAAATAGAAGACATTCAGCACCAATACTGCCCTCCATAAGAGGTGGATGTCCTACAAAGATCAGTGCAAGGACATGCTGCAGGATTCTCAAAGTGACAAAGAACTCTGCAATGACAGCCAAGCATCCGCAGATCTTTTGCAGTCGATGGCATCTGAGCTTGTGCTCCTCCTTTGAGAAGAATAGAGCTTCACATGGAGCAAACAGTGGCTTCTACTCCTCTACTACATCACACTTTTAGTTTTGAAAACAGCTTGCAGATTTTTGTCGATACAGCTGAATTGGCATCTTCCAACTGATGCATCGTTACATTTTTTCACTGCTTCTGAATGTGCACTTTAATATGTTTGGAGAAAATAAAACTCAGCCCAAGGCCTCGACCCCAGCTGTGAAGAGAGGTGGAGGGAGTACCACGATGGGGAAAAGTTAATCTCATGGCTTGGATGGCTAGTAATCATTAAGGGACCATTTTTGATTTAATTCAAGGGCAGTTTACAGCTGAATTCAATCACACCGATATGCTGCACCTTAAACATTTTGACTAATGGGACCTGACCCCTCACAGAGGGATACTGCACATCAGTAGGATTCTGACCAATCGCCTTAATCCTATGATGATGCATCATTTGCCAGATATAAGTAGCATCTCCATGCACAGGGAACACACTGGCAATGAATGGAAAAATATGAAAATGTGAAAGTATGAATTATAAATGGCATCTCAACCCAACTGAACACCCGTAAGAGATTTTAGACTGGCCTCCATCAGTTGCACCCAACAATACTAACATTTTACATAATTTTTTAATTTGTCCATCCTATTTCCATGACCTAGGTTGTTTAAAATCAACTTTCCGTGTTTCTTTAATAAGGATGTCTTTATGTATTATTATGGCTCAAAAGATTTTTAAGAGCTATTCACACATAAACCTTGACCATTTCAATGTGCTGGCGGAATATTTCTGTTTCTATTTCATATTTAGATGTTAACGCTTTGATCTATTTTTTTACAGGATATACATGGGTGTTGAATAGACAACTCACAGTAAAGAACCTACTTGGCTACTCTTTTCATTATCTAAGCTTTAATCCTAACCAGGGTTCTGAGGGTGATGGAGCTTATTCCAGTTGGTCATAGGTACAAAGGGGAAGGGAGAGTCCATAGTAGTGCAGATACATGGAAAAATATATTCCTGCGCAGGGGCAACTTAACATCCCCAATTCAACTGTTCAATGTCTTTGGACTGTGGGAGGAAACCGGAGAACCTGGCAGAAACCCATGCAGGAGAAAAAACTCCACACAGAAATTCCTATCTGGGAATCGAACCCAGGTCCTTATGCTGAGAGACGACTGTGTTAACCACTGCCTGTAATATTTTAATCCCAAACAACCCTCAGTTGTTTTTTTTTAAATGAGGGTGTCAGGATTGGTGAGGATAAATCCCCACGAACCTGAACTGCCTCTTGGCAAGGAGCAGATCCTAGAACCAGATGATATTTAAAGGTTTTATTAGAACAAAACAAA
>JBBPDE010019792.1:0-10868 GCA_037974605.1 Nannopetersius ansorgii
GCAAAAGTGCTTTAAAAGGGACATTCTGGCCTAAATCACATTTACATCATTTGCTGCCACTATTTACAGCATACCAGGTGCTTGTTTAGTTCATTTAAGTCTGAGAACACATTGTGAAAAGGTATCAGCAAATTACTTCAGTCCTGCTAGACATCGACCCAGTGCACCAGAATGACTGTCCGATGTCCCTTGACCAATGTTCCGGCACATTGTGCAAGCGGCCCGGATCTGGTAGCGCAAATCCTGCTGCCCACCTGGATTGTGAAATGAATTTTGCAACAGCATTTCATTCGTTTATCCAAGACTTTTCCCATGACTGTCTATAGAGTTAAAAAGGCAAAGTGGAATATTCATATTCACTGGCCAATGACCCGAGAAGCTGTGAATACATCATGTCTAATGTGCTTTTCATTCTAGTACTTTCCATTTCCAGTTTGATTTAAGGATTTGGCCAAATACTGAGAACAACACACTGACAAGAATCGATTTTCCCTGCACTGTTTGACTTGTGAATCAGATCATCATCACTGTCAGAATTTGACAAGGAACTTTGATTGCGAGCCAAGTTTCTGCTGGACTGCTGCATTCGTGGTGCCTGTGGAACTGTGTCCCTATGGTAACCTCTAATTGCTGCCTGACAAATCACAGTGTTCAGCTTTTACTAAAGCAACAAAGGGGCAAAGTTTGCATATTCACTGCTTTTTTAAACGATATCAAAATCTTGCTGAATCTCATTGCTGCTGGCACATACCATCTAGGACTATGAACATGTTTCATTAATATTATTTGGACCTACAATGTATCTTTCAGCTGTGGTCAGTTAACCTTTACCATGGTGCCATCAAAACTATTCATCCAAATCTTTCCTACGAACACTGACATGCAAGGTTACACAAGAGTATAAAAGGAATCCATCCTTGTCATGTAATTCAGGTCAGTGTATTGAACACTTGATCAAAGAGATCTTTGAAAGACGACTGAAGTTCAGATCCTGCAGTAAGCTAAGAATCTTGGAAAGAAAAGCACGTCTACATGACTCTCCTTCTCTGCTGGTCCTTGAAAGCTGGGCACTAAAATGTTGGCATAGACGCAACTGCAAGCCTGAATTGTTGATTGTGTGAGGAGAAGTGTTGATATGACCTCATATGCCAAACTTGGAGTTTACAGACTCTCAGAGAAGGAATTCACAAATGGTCTTCCAAGTGGTGTGATCCTCATCCAAAGTGGCACGTCAGTAACCTCATCTAGATGTGGACATAGAACACTGACAAACTTAGCTTAATCATGTGTTAAATCATAGAAACTCCTGTGTGGAACAGGAACATGAATGCTAGGTTTCCATGTGTATTGAATAAACAGAGCAAGCTCATTCAGTTTAACTACAGTAAATGTATCAGTTGACTTTAAAATTTAAAAGGCATATCTGGATTTTTTAATCACATATCATCACCCATTCCACAGTATGTGTGAACCTACAAATCAGTACCAGGATATCTGAAGTGATACTGAACAGACACAGTGGTGCACACAGTACTACGGTGACCCCCAGATGATCCACATTTTTGCTTCAACCTGACCACCTAGGGATGTGGGTCTCTAAGGACCAGTTTGAGAACCACTGTACTAGTAAAGTCACATGCACAACACTAATATTGAAAAATTGGGATTTCTATCAGCCATAGACTAAAAAGCCCTTAATATATCTCTGGTTCTTTAGCTTGGGCTTCTCATGATAACTGTTTGTACCTTGTGGACCTGGGAAGTCAAAGGTTTGCAATGCACACACAGGAAAAAGGCAATGGCCTAGATTTACAGTCTACTCCACTGCCTTTGGCTGGAGTAATGACCTTAAGCCACTTCGTGTCATTTCAGTTAAAGGCATGTATGCAGGCAGTTCTCAGATTTTTTTTAGGATAAGGCCCCCCAGACAGATCCTTGTAGTCTTGGCTTGCTTTCTGGCCAGCAGTCCCTGAACTTCTCATGCAAGAGACCTTGTGCTTTACAATTATAATTTGCACCCTGTCAACTTAAACAGAACTAACTGTTTTCTGTTTGTCTCCCATTTGTCTAGTCTGGCAGATCACCATCAGGCTCCAGGTCACCGCCTTATCCTGGACTGCTCCCACCTGCTCCTCCACCAGTCAAGGGAAACTGCTTTTTAAAGGCTATGGCAGCAATTGTTATTCCTTTTGCTATGGACAAGAGACTCTCAAACTACTCCACTTACAGATTTCAACAAAAGCTACCGGTACTTCCACTAACTCTAATAGTTCATGCTCTTAACTACAGACTGTGAACTGCTCAGCACTTCTTATTGTTATTTGTCTACATAAAGACTGTTTCTCTTTTTTGAGTCTTCCTTCAGCTTTAGGCAATTTTTATTGTCTTTGTCGCCTTTGGCTTGCTGACTAGAAGCATAGACCTGGATTATGTAAAGCTGCTTTGCAACAACATCAGTTGTAAAAAGTGCTATTTAAATTAAATTGAATGAAATGAGATTGCGATTGGTAGGTGAGTACATTATATTATAATAAACAGGAACCACTTTTTTAGATATATGTTTTTCCACAACACTCCTAGCATTTTAAATAGTGCCCAGTTTAGGAAAAGCTGATGTGCGCTATAATTTTGAATGTTGGTAGACACCTGTTCAATGAGCATTTCTTCTGAAACCCTTTGCTGCAGTAGGGTCTACTCTCTACTCTCTTTTGCAATAGATTTTGGAACATTGCTGTGAGGACTTGAATGCAGCCCCATCTGAATTTTTCATTAGTTCTGCATCACAAATGCCACTCCAGAGGTCTTGGAAGGCCAGAGGGTAGATAAAACCAGGTCAATGAGGAGAGAAATCTCTGTCTGGAGAATAAGGTGGTCTTACTTAGCCCTTTAGTACAGAGTAGGTGGGTCAAGGTGAACAGGACTCACTATCAGGAAAACACAGTGTGCATGTTATCGACAAAAACGTAAGAACCGGGCCATATTGTGAGGGGCACTGGACATTATTCAGAATATGAAGTATGGTTCATGAGGGTAGCCATACTTAAAGAGGGGTTTTAAAGGGTCTTAGTGCTTATTTTCATTTACAATAGAGCATGAATCTCGACAGAGAACAGGACAAGCTATAGCAGGTTCTTTACAGCACCAGAGACTTTGAAGATTGGGATTTGTCTTTGACTTCATTAGGTCAACCTGCTTCAACATTTAAAGCAAAATGTGTTTATGTTCTCTCCTGTGTACAAACCATCACTGTCTGGACAAAATAAGTATTTTATCTTATTTTTTTTTTGGACATTAATTGACAACACCTGCTCTGCTTCAAATTTCATGAGAAACAGAACAATAGGAATGACCTAAAATAAGAATATGTTTAATTTGTAAACTTTTTTAGTTTATTTGTTCATTCATTCATTTATTCATTTACTTGTTCATTCATTTACTGTAACTGGTTAATCCTTACGGGTACACAGAGGCTATACCGGGGTCCGCGGGCGCAAGGCAGGGACTCACCCTGGGTGGGGCGCCACCTTAGATACAGATTATTATATAGTTTAATTTATATCTTAAACCCAAGTACACTTCACATAGTGGCAATAACATAAGCATACTCACAAATGTACCACACAACAACAAGGCTAGACAGACAGAGCCACAACACAAAAAGAAAGAGTGTGATTAAAGAAGAACTCTTGAAATACTTTTACATTAAGAATGTTTTTCCTTCGTCTGTAATGTTACTGTTTGCAGATACGAGGTTCTGACAGTAATGATATCCTACTCAGCTACAGCAAAGCACATTGAATAAAAACTTGTGCATTTCATTTCATCATGCAGAATAACATTCAAGGCTTAGAGTTGTATGCAAAAGTTTGAGCACCCCTGGTCCAATTACATGTTTTTTTTAAGCCCATCATCTATAGAGACACACTTCTGCACATTTTAACACACAGTTACGGTTTGCTGAATGTAACATATTGGGTCAATTTATATTGCATGTTTATATTGTAGCATATATGTTTTAGCGTTCCCTGTTCTCTGTTTTATTTTACTTTGAAAAATAAGCAAAGCTAATGGAAGTTAACTTTAGATCTTTTGTTGGTCTGTTCATCAAAAAAAATCTTAAAATGTCAGTTTTAAGCCAACAAGATTTTCGGTTAATGTTTCTCTCTGAGAAAATGTTTGGTGATGCCCCATCTTTTCAAATCTAAAATCCCAGCCTCCTGAACTACCCAGTGCAGGGAAATCAAAAGAAAAACACTGAAAATCACTGTTATAATCACTTCATCACTACTAAACATGAATCTGCTTGAGATCAGCTATTAATTTATTAATACCAATAATAATAAATGAAAGTCATTTTAAATTCTTTTAAAATGGTTGTATTTATGAGCATATATTACATAATATGCAACAAGATTTAATGTGATTGTCATTCACATGTGATTCAGGATTTGAACCAAAACTTGCACTCCATGTTATTATTGCATGTCGGAATTATTCTAATAGTTTGATATTTATTAGACTCAATGTTTAGTTCAAAATTAGTTAATGGTTAAACACAAACACATGCAAGAACACACACTACAAAACACTGCAGGGTTAACATGAAGTACTGAACACAAATGAGTCACAGTCTGATTATTGTCAACCTTTAAATACGCAAAGCGAATTCAATCACAAAGATCACTCGCTTAACCTCAGGTCAGACTGAACTGGTAAAGGAACCCAAAGCCAAAAACAACAGCAGTGACTCAGGGGAAAAAGTGCTCTTGCAATGAGTGCTATCAGGTTTGGTCACCGTTCGACTTCAAAAGGGCAAACCCCAAAAAGGCTGGCCAGTTTCTCAGGCAGAGCCAACAGATTAAAGAGGGTCAGGCAAGCATTCATAAACGCTTTTAGCTGCATGTTTATTCCTGCGTGTCAGACATCACCGCATCACAACAGAACATGTGTCCATTTAACAGTAAATGCAGGGGCTAGAGGTGTAAACCTGATCTCACAGATACATTTTGATTGGTCAATTCATTAGAAAGCAATTCAACATCATAATAACCTTTACTGTTGGACAGTCTTTACTGTCATTTCAGTCATACGCACACAGTGAAATGAAACAATGTTCCTCCAGAACCATGGAGCAACAAAAACAGAACAACAAGAGAGAGAGCGAGAGAGCAAAAATAATCTTAGAGAGAGCAAGGTTAATTACGCTGTCCTGGACTCTTACTTGGATCACCAGGGGATCCTGCTCAAGATCTCGCAATGATAAGGGCCACCAGTGAGGTCTGAAATTTTACCTTGTTTTTTACATTTGAAAATTGGCAGAGAAATTCAGTTTTTCTCAACATCATTCACTGAATATTAGATCATTTTAAAAAAATTCCACAATCACCACATTCACACTGATGCATTATGATGCACTGATACACTTGAGGCAGGATATTAACTGGAGGAGAAAAGGAAACGCTTTGTGCCTCTTCATGCTTGACATGTTACAGCACCAGACATAAGTTATGTGTATGAAATTCTATTTCAAAGAATTTTTTTCCTAGCACAAAATGCTCCCAGCACAAAAGGATAGAGCTATTCCAAGGACTGTCTGGTGGTCCCTATGGACTGGTTTGAAAACTGTCTGAAGCAACACCTGTGTGAGTCATTTTTTATGTTTCGAGAAAACAAATAACCTTAGCTAAAAGCAACTATAACCTCATGTGTTAACAGTATGCACTTAAAAGTCAGCATACTAATTGCAACAGTATCACTAGTGAGTTTGCCTCTTATTTCCCAGCATTAATGGGCCAATTTATACAGAAGTAAAAGTACCTGCCAGTTACCTTCCAGATTAGTGGAACAGGGCACCACGTGCAGTTCTGAGCATTCAGTTTATCAGAATAAACATGATAATGTTGAACTGCAAGTGAACACCCCTCACTGAAAACGGTCTCTCATGATACTACTGACCTCTAGTGGTCAAATTGTAGTCTACCCACAGCTGCAAGTTTGCGTCTACAACCGGGATCCAAACTACGGTCTAGCAGTTTCACAGTTTACCTTTACTCTCTCCCAAACATTTAACAGATCAGTTAAACCAGGTGTGTATGAGCAAGGAAATCGCCAAACTGTGTTGGACACAGCCTCACCAAGTCTGGAGCAGTTTCTACGGTCATCAGAATAAGTGGCCCCTTGTAGTCAAGCGTGAATGCACACAACATGAAATTTAACCCACTCCAAGCAAAGCAGTGGACAGCCAGAACCCAGCGCCCAGGGAGCGGTACCTTACTCAGGAACTTCAGAGGTGCACCCACAACCTTCTGAACGAAGGAGCAACTCCCTAACCACTAGGCCACCAGTTGGTGGTTGTTTTGTTTGCTTACTCACTAGATCCTATTTGTTTGTAAGAAACCAATGTACTAAAGGGCTACGTGTCTTTTCTGATCAGAATGTAGAATGGGAATCTGAAGCCTTTGTGCTAAAGCCCACAGAGAACTAAGCAACATGCCAAAAATAATGCATTTATGTTTGGTCCCTCTATGGCCAAAGGTGACTCAGTGTCCCAATGAGTTTTAACTGGCTGTGGGTTCCCCAATGAGTCAGAAAAGTAATAACTACGCAATCTCCTCTAGTGCTTCCTTACAGTAGACCTCAAACACCGATGATGCAGGGTCAAGAGAAAACACCAGTTCAGAGACAGGACATCCCCCGACTCTCACCCACCACCAGAACCACTTATTTAGGGCCATGCTGCTCCTCCTCCCCCTACTTTCTCCCACCATCCAGTCCCTGAGAAGATGAAGGTTCCAGAGCAAAAAGTGGAAGAACGGCAAGGCCAGCAGGCAAACAGCTAACGTGACAGCTGTTGCCAGTAGAGGGCGCCCACCAAAATCCAGTATTCTGTAGATATACGGCTGTCCACTGAGGTTGGTGCAGCCAGACAGCCAGTAGATGAGAACGAAAGTCACGTAGAAGACTGCTGCCAGCAGAGCATAGAGGTAGTGGTAGAGATGAACAGGTGTGGAGGACAGCAGGAGATCCAGGACAGTCTGGATGCTGTTGACCAGGTGGAGGTTAATGTTGAAGGCCGTGATATTGTGCTGAGACGTGGGGTAGCTAAGAATCCAGTAAAGGAAAGAGACACAAAGGGAGAAAGATCCCACCACAGCATGCAGGAACCACTGCAGGCCAAGGGCACAGGCCAGAGAAGCAGGGAGAGGGAAGGTCCTCAAAGACTCGTCACTGCCACCTAAGGGAAAGCAGGACTGGGTTAATATCTCACATGAGACTGCTTCACATTTCAGTGCGTTTTAGATCAAATATGTGACCTAAACCTATTCATACGGACCCTCTTTTCCCAAACCATCGGCTGATTGCCCTTAACAAGCTGGAGCAGGACTGTGTGGGTAAGAAATAGTTAAAATGTGCAGGGCAACTTATTACATGTAGTCCACATTCAGGGAAAATGTACAATTACGAGAAACATTAAGTGAAAAATCAAATTTACACAATTTTCCAATTTGCCGATCATGTTAGGAGTCCTTCGGGTATAAAACTTAAGCTGCAAGCTGAAACATCTCCCAAACCACATCCAGCTCTTCATTAGGATAGAGCAATCTTGTGGATGTGATTTAGGGCACAATATGATATACTGTGAGATATAAAAAATGAACAAAACATATATATATGGGCGAACACTGTGGGCAGACCGTCAATGTGTTGTAAACATGTAAACAGTGAAGAAAATGTGAATTTTAGTACAACGTGTACATTTTCACATCCAAAATTTGCATCATCAGTCAAGAGGAGAACAAACAGAATAGTGGAATGTAATAGTGTGATTTATATGTGCAACAGCAGTTAAAAATAGAAATACAGTCAATCTATGAAAATAAAGTACGTGCTGTATCAGGTGTAGGAGGGCTCAATCCACAAATGTGCAGAATGAAGAAATGGTTTCAGAGATGTATCTACAGGGGAAAAAAATAGTATTTTTTTTAGTGCTGTTAGCCTCATAGCTAAATTTGGACTCCAAACTTGGCTGATTCACTACATTTGAGGTCAGTGGGAAATCATAATATTCAACTTTTTGCAGATCTGTTCCTTCCGACTATTAGACACATCCATGTGTTCTGAACTGATTGGATTTTGATTTCTGGATCGGTATGGATAGCCAAATCCAAAACACAGTGCCAGGTCGGTTTCCCTACAGCAGCAGTTCTCAGGCCCCCATTTTACTACATTAAATGACATCACATTTGAACTGGAGTCAAAAACCTCTACTCGCACTCTTAGCCAAATGATTCTGTATTGTTTTCTTTGCAGCTTTTGGTGTTCCTTGAGGAACCACATACGATTGGTTGCACAATACAAAACCATTTACACATGCAAAAAAGCATTAATGCATTTATGAGGTCTATACTCCCCTGAAAACAGCCATAGTGTAGACTATACATACTCCAAGAAGCCTTCATTACTTACCAGTGGTTCCATTCTTTGCCATTTGATGACAAAAGAGCCTGATGTGTATGAAAGCCCAGGCCAGGTTGAGCAGGGCCACAAGATGGTACAGTCCCAAGAGTATGTATGAAACATGGCTGAGGAAGATGAGGAACTTGGGTGTGTTAAAAACGAGGGCTGCATACACACACCAGCTGACTATGTTGGCCAGCATACAGAACCGGAAGACCAGCCAAACAGATGGCGGAATATTCCACTGAAAAAGAGAGGACTTTGTTCAGTAATTCTCATAAATGACGACTGTTATCATGTCACTCAAAAGAAGACTCACCCTTGGCTGGAGCAGGACCTCTGGATTAGAAGGGAAAAGGTACAGTTTCTTCACCTTCCACTCTTCCTTCCAGCTCTGTGTCCAACATGCCCCCATCTTTCTGAACACCCTGGCAATGAAAACCTGCGCATCATTTACCCCAAACCCAATTCAGACCTAAGCAGAATTAGAAAACTTTACTGATCCCGCAGGGAACTGCTTTTGTTATGACCGCACCGATGCAGTCACAAGACAAGAACAATACAAAATATACGGAACAAAAATATAAACACAATGCTTTTGTTTTTGCTCCCATTTTTCATGAGCTGAACTCAAAGATCTGAAACATTTTCTACTTACACAAAAGACCCATTACTCTCAAATATTGTTCACAAATTTGTCTAAATCTGTGTTAGTGAGCACTTCTCCTTTGCCGAGATGATCCATGCAACCTGATTAAACAGCATGAATATTGCACAGGTGTGCCTTAGACTGCCCACAATAAAAGGCCACTCTGAAATATGAGCAAAAACAAAAGTGTTGCGTTTATATTTTTGTTCAGTGTAGAAAGTCTAAATAAATTCAGTAAAAACTTAAAAATACTCCACATGAAATACACTATGTACACAATATGGAAGTGTGAATACTATACACTATATGGTCAAAAGTACTGGGAGACACCTGTACTACAAAGTAGTTTCAGGTTATTGCACAGATTATTGTGTGGGTGTTTGATAGGGGGGGTTACAGAGTCTGATAGCGGTGAGAAGGAAGGATTTTAAGCAGGCACTAGAGAAAAGACTGGGAACTGGGGATATCAGCCTTCTTAGTGAGACACTGCGACAGGATCTTACAACTCTAAACATTAACTTCCCATTTAGAACCCGTTCATAAGCAAATGTCCCTGACCTCCACACTCACCAGAGAGAGCACACATACTCACACACACACATCACTGTAATTAGGGAGTGGAAGTCACTTTGGATAAAAGCATCTGATAAATGCAGTAAATGTAAATGGAATTTGTAAAACTCTCCAATACAGGCCTAAACCTCCACCAGTAGAAAGCGTGGGAGCTGGGCCAGCATCCCCAGTCTTAGTGAGAAACTGCTGGTTCCATTTGTTAATAAATATTAACTTCCTGCATGGAAACAGTTCATCCTGCCACAAGATACCTCCCATAAGAAAAATAACCATAAATGCCTGACTTCTGCACTCACTAGAGAAAGCGCACACTCGCAAAAATGAAACAAGAGCATAATTTATACAGGAATTTGTAAAACTATTAGGATACAGACCTAAGCATTCACCAGTGGAAAGACTGGGACCTGGGGATACCGCGCTTTTAGTGAGACGCTGTTGGATCCATTTGTTTAACTGTGCACAGCAGTACCTCTAAACATGAACTTCCCACTTATAACCAGCTCATCCTGCTACAAGGCTCTTACCATAAAAACATAAGCATATATCACTGACCTCTGCATTCATAAAGAAAGAGAAAGCACACTCACGTTGTAAAAACAGGAGGGTCCGGAGATGTTTTCTAACAGCACAGTCGTGACTCGGGTTGGCATGTGTGGTGGCTGGACACTGAGCTGCTTGTCTCAGCTTGGACAAATCAAATAACTTTCAACTGGGCAGCAGCTTATAACTGTAGACATGTGATGTCCAAATCTGTACAATCACCACAGAGAGGAGCGCTGAGGGTTGTTTGTACATTAAATGTCAAATACAAAATACTCAGGATTTTTAATATTTTCTCTTACACTCAGGGCTGCTGGTGGTTAGGGATCTGCCCCTGCCATCAGAAGGTTGTGGGTTCGAAGCCCAGGACAACTAGTGGCACCTCTGAGGTTCCCTTGAATAAGGTACCATCCCCACACACTGTGCTGTGGAGTGTTCCAGTCTGACAAATGGTCAAATATTTTGCACATTTGTGAAAAAAGAAATCTACCATTACACATCAAACCCATCACCACAATGTTCAGGGTCCTTGTAACATAACATATGTAACATAACTTTTTGCACATTTGTAAATTTACATTTACGGCATTTAGCAGACGCTTTTATCCAAAGCGACTTCCATTCTCTAACTACAGGGGACAGTCTCCCT
>JBBPDE010019821.1:0-10868 GCA_037974605.1 Nannopetersius ansorgii
GGCGTAAGATTCTTATCGCGCTCCCCCCGGACAGAGGGAGCTGGGTCCCAGCCGCGGACCGGTGTCGGTCCATGAGAGTGTTCCTGCCGGTCCGCAGAGCCTCGCTTCTGCACCAATCAAAATTCAGTCAGATCAGGTCTGATTTCAGCCATGCTGTCACTGCGTGCCCCGCCCCGCCCCCTCGACTTCACGGCCCGCCCTTTTGTCTCATTCACTCCAAACTTTTCACGGACACACGCGTTATGAGAGCCACGTAAACAAAGGACAGAAACGGGCTCAGAAAACACGCCCCGAGTGTCTCTGTCAGCGTGTCTTCCTCGTTTTGGAGGAGGAGGATCTCGATCTCGCGCGGTTAACGCCCAGATTACAGTGAGATTAACGACATTAAAAAAATTAATCTATGCCCACCTCTAAGATAGATAGATAGATAGATAGATCAGAGCTGCAAAACAACAGAATAAAAGCTATACATCACAATACAGTATATAAATACACTATACAAAGAATACAGAAATAAATAAATGTATATGCTGTATGTATTAGTGCTGGGTACATTAGCGTGTTACTATTGCGTTAACACTTTATGTACTAAATGCGAACAATTATTTTAACATTATTTTAACTGCAGTGCTGAATAGCTTTGGTTTTATATTAGGTTTGATTACATTAATGTTTAAGTTGAGATTTCTCTCTTTCTCTCAGGAGTAAATTCATTACTTTTGTGAAAAAGCTGAGGGTGAGTTCAGTAGCATTTTAAACTTTTAACATTTGTAATAAATAGATAGTAAGTACTGAGTATATCATGTAATAAAAATAACAAAAGTAAATATTTTCTCTCGTCCAGGAGCCCTTGGTGCTGACTGCCCTCATCTCTCTCTTCGTGAGGCTGCACAGTCTCGTCCGGGTGTGTGGAGATCTGAGATTATTGTTGGATTTTTTAGATATATGTTATTATTTAAGGATATTGGATTTTCTGTATTGAACATGGTGCTGTTCATCTTGTTCCAGGATGACATTGTGAATGAAGTGACTGCAGAACATCTGTCCATATGGCCCTCATCCCTGGCCAAGTGAGTCTCACTCGTCTTTATCTGGAACCAGTTACTTTTTTTTTTCTTTCTTCGGATTTTATTGATGATTTTTAAGGTGTGTTGTGTAAAAGCCTGAGAAGTCAGTACAGGAATTTACTCCATTCCAGCACAAAAGCATAAGTGAGGTCAGGTACTGGTGTTACAGTCGACCCCTGCGGTTCAGAGTTTGTGGATTTTTTTCTTAACACCAAACTAATAATTGTTCACTGAAACCACTGCAAATTCACGGGAACCACAGAAATCTGATGCTTTTTTTTTTTGAGTCAATATATAATTCCTTAGGCATTTTAGTGCTAAATTAATAAGAAACATATTTACTATTTTTGTAACAGAAATATTCATGTAAATTCAGCTACATTTCCATATAAAATATAGCTATAAATGGTTTGGTTCTGTGGAGAGAAACGCAGAAAAAAGTGTCTTAGGATGGTGAAACACTGCTGTACTCGGAGGCGGGAGGTTTGAAAGAAGCCAATTCGAGAGCATAATTTATTTCTCCTTGCTGCTGTTTTGCTGCTGCCATGTGATGCAACTCTGGCAGCTGCAGTCCAGCATTGCTGCATCAGAACAGCTTCTCTCAAGTTTAACTTCATATTTAAGGGTGATGTTTTAAGCTGAGTTTAAACAAAAAAAAACTCCAGCAAATTTGTGATGTGGTAAAAACATCACACACAAAAAAAAGTGCACTTGGTACCTGCTTGGCTCCTGCTGGGAGGCTTTAGCCCCTTCTGGCCACAGTTTGGCCGTAGAGATGGTAGATTAGGTTCATGTGTAGCTTCTTTAAAAGCCTCCTGTTCTGCTGGATAAGAGTCAGAAATCTTGACTGATGCCGGAGGAAATTTATGTAACGACTGTAAAGACACAGAGACACGAGAACAGTATAAAACAAAGTCGAAATAAAATCTGCATAAACCTCTGTAGAAAATAACTCCATATGAAAATAAATACACTATGCTGTATACAGTCGACCCCTGAAAGGAGGTTCTGTTCCAAAAGCAAACTGTGGAAAAACTGCTAATTTTTTATGGTGTTAAAAAAAATGCCTCAAATGCCTATTTTGTAGTGTAAACCCTAAATCTGCTCCCAGAACATTTTAATTTCATTTAAAACTCAGTTTACTTCATTCCCCTTAAAGTAAATGTGACAGTAAACCTGTATCCGTACTGTACAGTTTACACTGAACTGCTGTCTCCCGCACTGCTAGAATGTAAATATCGATGTTACCCCTGTATAGACCGGACTGGAATTCATGCAGCGCATTTTCTTTGGTATAAGCAGGTAAATACAGTCATAAATTTACAGTAATAAAAATACAGGCTTTAAGAAGAACAAAACGAAAAACACAAGTACTCTCAAATTCTGGAGACGCTCCACACTGAAACTGTTCTGATGCTGAATTCTGGACTGCAGCTGCCAGAGACACGCCACATTGTAGCAGCCAGTATACTGTCACTTTGTGACTCTCAACAGAACTAAAACATTTATACGTTATATTTAATATGGAAATGTAAACAGGTTGTGCAACTGAACAGCTGCGTTAGTGCCTTAAATGATCTGCTGAATCTGCACAGGGCACTGTCTGTGTGCAAAAAGGCAAATTCTACACAAAGTAAAGTGCATGTGCATGTTTATGTTGTAGTATCCAATCTGTAGACGTGGAGGCTGTCGCGGTAACAGTAAAGGAGCTGGTGACCTATGCCCTCACCCTCAACCCCAACAACCAATCCTGGCTCATCACCCAAGCTGACATTTACTTTGGTAAGTATCCACACGCAGTTTCAAAAACGCTGTTTCAAAAACGCCGTTAAAGCACGCAGAGGCAGCAGGGGGCGCTATAACCTTAAACCGTACAGCACTGGTGACCAATCAGAAGCCTTGGAGGGGGACATCATTCCCAGAGACGGTCTGTGTTGAATATAAGAGCGTCCGAAGTGACTCTGAGTTCTCTGTTCTTCACACTGGAGGGACAGGAACTCCTCCTGAGTGTAAACAGGCCAGAACTCCTGACCAGGCTGTGAGCAGTCGGACTCTGGAAACATCGGGACTGTGGATGAAAACCTGATGGAAACTTGTCGCATACTGTGATGTCATATGAGCGCCGGACAGTCTGCCGCCAAATGCTTCATCTTTCTAGATCTGCGTTTCTTTCTCGTCCGCACGTAAACACTGAAACGCAGTTTTCAGAAATGGCCACTTTGGCCGAAGTTTTCAAAAAACGTTTTCACACGGAACCAAAATGCCGTTTATGTGTGGAGGAAAGAACAAAACACACAGAAAAACACTACGTGTGGGCGTAGCCTCAGACTCTCGCTGATTTGTGCAACCCATCCCTCATCTAAAAAAAAAAGGCTTATGATTGACTTTGACTTGAGAATAATTTAGTTGCGTTTTCAGTGACTGGGGAGAGCACATTGTCCACAGAGAGACCAAATGGTGACGCTCAGGTTCCACTGTGCAACAAACAGTGAATAAGATAAGAGTAAGATTTAACCTGTTCTGAGTGTGTGGACAGCTCTCTGTGCATTGTATATAAGCATAATAAAATTATTGATCAAACGTGCATCTATTACAGAATTGTGTAAACAGTATAAACCAGTATAGCCAGTATAACAGTGTAAATGGTATACAAGAAGTGAAAAAGTAGCAGCGTAATCGCACTAAATCACACTGATGGAATTTTTTGGGGTTGTAGAAAAAACTTGACTCAAAACTTGACTTCAGTGCAGCTGCACTGACCATAAAATATATTACAGCACAAATCACATAAACAAGCATGGTGTCAAATAAAGGTCTGAAAACACAAAGCATCTTGAGAGGCAGCTGGTGGCTTAGTGGCATGGAAGCTGCCCCTGCAAACAGAAGGTTGTGGTTTGAATCCCAGGACTGCTAGTGGCACCACTGAGGTACCTTTGAGTAAGGAACTGTCCCCACACACACTGTTCCCCGGGCGCTGTGTTCCTGACTGCCCCCTGTTTTACTTCTTACTGAACAGGTTGAATAAGTTAAATGGATTTAATGCAGAGAAAGAATTTCACACTGTGGGCTGTGCTGTGTTCACATATGACAAATCGTCACATGACATCTTTGGCAATAATTGTCTGTTAACCACATTGCATAACGTTTCTAAATGTACACATTTATCTCCTTCACTGTTGCCTTAATTATGATGCCTGTGTTTTCTGAGCAGTGACCAACCAGCACTCGGCTGCCATACACTTCTACCTGCAGGCAGGAACCGTGTGCTCGGACTACTTCACCAAGCCGGTTCCTCCTGACGTCTACACAGACCAGGTGAACGCAACTCACACCACACTCTGTCCCTCCACACTGTTTCAGGCTCGCAGCAACAAATTCCTGTTTCAGAGCCAGAAATCGAACTTGTTTAGCTTGTACTTTGTTTTTGATAGCCGTGCATAAATTCCTGTACAGCTTCTCAAGCCCTGTAATCTGTTCTTACAGGTTCTGAAGAGAATGATCAAGTGCTGCTCTTTGCTCAACTGCCATACGCAGGTACAGAACTGTTCTACACATTTATTCAAACACATTTACGTAAAGGTTCCACATATTGTACATATCCCACTGAGAACCGAAGAAAAAAAGTCAGTGTTTTGTGATTTCCTCTATTTTGGCCTTAAAAAACACTACAATTTTTACAATGTATTTTTATTGTAATTTTCCAGCATGTCCACTGTAGAGGACAACAGGACAATCTCCGTGTGAAAATAGAACTGAATTTAGAATTCAGTTTGATCAATACAATACAATTCAATTCTGTATCACTCTTCTGTTGCTTATAGCTTGCAAGGACAACAAATCATGTATTTTTGGTCAACAGTGAATTATAAGTCATAGAACATGTACAAAATGTCCAGTGGACATAAATTGATTACATAAAAATCCCTGAAATTTGTGTTTTGGTTTTTAAAAAAAAAAGCATATTTTTATAGTGTAAAACCTAAATATGCTCCCAAAACACTTTAATTTCTTTTTAAACTCAACTTAATACATCACCCTTAAAGAAAATGTTAAGTTAAATTTGAGGAAAACTGCCAGAGTTGCATCACAGGGCAGCAGCCAATCAGCAGCAAGGAGAAATAAATAACACCCTGATTGGTTATGTTCAAACCTCCTGCTTCCGAGTACAGCGGTATTTCACTGTCCCAAGACGCCTTTCTTTGTGTTTCGCTCCACAGTACCAAAAAATGTTGTTATATTTTATATGGAAATTTAGCTGCATTTGTTATTTGATTGAAAATTATTTTTCTAAATAATTTAGCACTAATATATATATATATATATAGCCACACAAAAAAGGGATGTCTGCGGTTCCCACAAACAATTAAGTTTGATTCTAAGAAAAAATCTGCTCATTCTGAACCGTGGATTAGCGGGGGGCTACTGTTTATGCAGATAACCCCTGTACTGACTGGCCAGTCCAGCCCAGAGCACACTAGACCTAAACCTTTTAACCTGTGAAGTTATTGGTGTTTGTAAAATCTGCAGGTCACTATTGTTTCATACACTATTGACCAACACTTGATATAAAATTCTGAACAAAAATCACAGACGCACTAGAAATAACCAGGGCTGTATAACACCGTTTTCCCCCAAACTTGCCCCTTTATGAGAGCCCTACATGATCTTTGCAGGTTGCTGTTCTCTGCCAGTTTCTAAGGGAAGTCGACTACATGACGGCATTCAAAGCTCTTCAGGAACAGACCAGGTATAGAACAGCAACAAACAACGTCCAGTTTTCTGTAAGATGGTTTTGGATTAATATAAGGATATGCATTTTTCTTCTTCTAGTCATGATTCTATGGACTCCTTCTATGACTACATCTGGGATGTGACCATTCTGGAGTATTTGACCCGTATCCTTTTTGGGTTTTTTTTTTCCCTTTTTGATGAATGTGCGAATGGGTTTGGTCTTAACTCTGTCACACAGACATTCATCACAAACGTGGTGAGATTGAGAAGAGGCAGGTCGCTGTGAGTATCAGAAAAGCTCCAATGTTTCTTTAAAGCAGACTCAAGGCTGCCTTATACAGCAAAGCCCCGCTTATCGCAGGGGGTACATTCCAAGAGCACATGCGTAGTGAAAAAACACATTGTGGTAAAAGAAAAAAAAAAAGCGCCTATTTTTGTAGTTTAAACCCTAAATATTCCCCCAGATATGCTCACAGATTAATTTCATTTTACACTACGTTTAATACATTCCCCTTAAAGAGAATGTGAGGGGAAGCCGAATCTGTACTGTACAGTTTACACTGAACTCCTGCAGTGCTAGAATGTAAATATTGATGTTACCCCTGTATAGACTGGAGTTCATGCACCTTTTCTTTGGTATAAGCAGGTAAATAGTCATAAAGCCTGTATTTTATTACTATAAATAAAATTAATTTAAGAAGAAAACGAATAACACTCTAGACACTCCATGGGGGAAATTCTGGACTGCAGCTGCGTCAAAGGGCAGCAGCAATGAGAATAAATAACGCTCAGATTGGCTTTTTAGAAACCTACCCCTTCTGAGTACAGCTGACTGTGACGTCCGGGCCTTATCGGCCACGCCCCCACGTCCTTGCACTTGTTGTTCATTTGGGCCATGCCCCCTCCTGCTGGTTGTTTGTTTGGGGCGCCGCTGAGCAAACAACCGTCAGGAGGACGAGAGGGTGTGGCCAATGAGTTCCAGACGTCACAGTCAGCTGTACTCAGAGGTGGGAGGTTTAAAAATCCACAATGGACTTAAAACCGCAACTGCTGAACTGCCTTAAAGTGGGGGGTTACTGTACTTTTAACTTTTAAAATGGACTTAAGTGGCTGTGGTCTCTAAGGAACAGCAGAATAGTCTTTCAGAACTCCAATCAGGACTAAACTGCATTCAAAATTCTCACCTCGCTACTTTAATACCTTTCCGAAAACCTCACGGCAGACTGGTCACGAGAATTTATTTGTTGGGAGGCATGCAGCGTATAGAAAAATGACTAAGTATTGCAGATAAAGTTGTGTTTATACTTTTTATCTGATGTGAAGCATCTTTTGACTTTGATTTAAACAGATCAAAGCAATCGGACAGACGGAGCTGAACTCCAGTAACCCTGAGGAGGTCCTGCAGCTCGCGGCTCAAAAGAGAAAGAAGAAATTCCTCCAAGCCATGGCGAAACTCTACTTTTAACAAAAACTCCACAAAAAAAGCACATGTATTTTTTTTATTTGTAAAACAAAAATAAATACTTAAAGTAACTTTTTGCATTTTCCCACTGCACTTTTTACAAATATACACAACTTGATCTATGATCAAACTATATTCACATTCATTATCATTACATCAAAAGCTAAAATCAGGAATTGCTAAGTAATAAAAACTTGAATCCTTTTATTTTTTTAAAGAATGATGCAGAATAAAAAAAAACCCTGGTGAAATTTAGCAACTTCAAATTTTTGCTTCAGGGTAAAAATCATAAATACTTAATTCTTTTCATGTCTTTAGAAGAGTTGAAACAGGCAGATTCTGTACAAAAATTTAGGAAATACTGTACATACTTCACAAAAGCAGATCAAGTTTACAGGAAGACCGATAGTTTACAGGAAGACCGGTAGCAAAGTTGATATTAACACAATAGCTTAAGACGTTGCAAATTTAGGCCCTTTTGAAGTATGTCCAAGACATTTTCTAATTAAATAACAGTATTGCACATGTATGGGGATACATGACCAAAAAGGACTCAAATTGGAATAATTAAATATTCTGGTTTAAGCTATTTATATATTAAAATGTACTAAACTATTGAATCACCTAGAGGTTTAGGCAGTAATGCTGTTTCCCAGTTTTACCACAGATTGAACCAAGTAGTCAAAATGCAAGTGTTACTTAATTTCCACACTATCTGGGCAGGAAAGTAGTTAAAAAAAATAAAATAAACCCTGAGGATATGCTTTGTGCATACCTTCGGCAAACCAGTGCAGTTAGTGACAGTGACTGTTCTGAGGAGCAGAACTGCAATGGATTCGACTTACAAATGTCTTTGTTTTACTAATATCTGACAGGTTCAAACATCTACGAAACTCACTGTGAAGTCTGTTTCCACCTGCTACAATATTTCAGCCCTAATTACGGACAGACATCATTTTTGGCCCCTCAGTGTATGCTGGACTTCTCAGTGCTGCTGGGTGGTGTTGGGGGAAAAACGCCAGTCAAGCAGAGTGTAGTGCTTTTTTGCTGAGTTTCATGCTGCCAAGAAAAGAACCAAACAAAGCAGAGACTTAAGACAACTGGTTTTGTAAAAAAATAGATTTTAGACACCTGTTAGCAAATATAAGATAAACCTTTAGTTCCACTAGTGGGAAATTTGCATTGTTATGACAGAAAGTGGACAGAACAATCGACAGAATGAAAACTATATAAATAATAAAGACGACAGTTAGGAGAGAAGTCCACTTACTTTTGACCATATAATGTAGTAGGCATTCCTATGAATCTTCCTAATAATGTTTGTTCTCTAAACCTTTTTTTTATTAACTCACCAGCATGGAGAGGTAGCCCGTATGGGTCTGAATGTTGTGTCTGTCCTCTGAGGAAACTTTAGCAAAGTTTTTAAGCTTTGCAGGCTCATAACCCATCAAGGTTTCAACGAAGGGAGCCATCCAGTTTACACAGCTCTCCACTGCTTCCCATGTCAAACCTGCAGGAAAGAAAAGGTTCAGTTCTCTGGCTATGAGGCCTCATTCCTCTCCACACACTTTTACATAAAAATGGTAGAGATGCATTGAAAAATCATAGGGTGCATCAATAACATTCAATGCTTTCCTACTACAAATATTCAGATCACAGTGCTGTATTCAGACCAGTGCACTTCATAAAGGGTTACATTTCAAGTACAGGGGGTCCTTGGGTAACGACAGTCAGATGCAGTTTTTTTTTTCATTAGTCAAGACATGACTGGTATCCAAACATTTGTTGTTTTGTTTTTTTTGTTTTGTAAAGCCAAGGTTGTTAAATACAAGTTAATAGTCACTGAAATTTTCAATTAACACACCCCTAAAAGTTTCTCAGCCCACTTAACCTACATCCATCTGTTCATTAGGGTGGTGAAGGTTTGTGGAAATACTTTAGGACACAGTATAACTTACAGTGAGCTAAATAACTAAACAAAACAAAACCTGCACAAGCTAAATGAGGAGCTGGATACAACCTGATGTAACTGAGAGAAGATCTGGAGACTTCTAGGTTTTAGCCACACAACTACAGTTCTAAATTAAAGTAGCAAATTTAGGACTCCAGACTGGTCTCGGCTGGTTGACTACATTTGGGGAAGTGAAAAGACTTTTCTTTACACGTGATTCTTTCAAACCTCTGCTAGTTTTGGTTTACTACACTCAGCCAATGGGCTCTGAAACAAGTGGAGAAGAGAACCACAGAACTACTGAGTTTTCAATGGGCTTTAACATACCAAAATCAAAAAATGTAATGTGTCAAATGAGTTGAACTCTGTAGTGTTGTGCTGCCAAGTTACATGTATTAGATTTATCTATGGTCATGTATCTAAAAACTACAAAATTAGCTTTTAAGTTGTCCTTACCTGATACTTTTTGTACAATGTCGAACGACATGAAATGGCAAAATGCTGCTGCAGCCAGCACTCCGTACTTATAATCCAATGAGTTGATATCGAGGATGCATAAATCTAAAAGCTGAGAGAAAAGTGAAGGTTTTGTGTAAATGTAGGCTTCGATCAAGTTCTTAAAAGCAGAGCACAAACACACACACAATTTAGAAAAGTTTGTACCTGTGTAATCTGTATGTAGGTCTCTTGTGAAAACTGCGGCACCAGAAGATTAGTGAAGTCATAGACTGAAGCCATTTGAATATAGAGCTTCACCCAGGAGACGACAGTTTCTGGGCAAAGGTCCCAATTTAATGCCTAAACAGGAGGGCATATAATATGTGAATGCATTTTCACATTTAATGTTATAGTCATGTATGAACACACCACAGCAAGGGGCTACTGCCAACTAGGGGCACTTGCGAGCAGTGTGGGGGGGACGGTACCTTGCTCTAGGGAACCTCAGTGGTGACACTAGCAGTTGGGATGTGAACCCACAACCTTCGGATTGCAGGGCCATCGCCCTAAACATTAGGCCATCCAGCTGTATAAAGTAATCCCTCACTTTTCACAAGGGGTTACGTTTCAAGAGCACCCGCGTATAGTGAAAAACCGCATTGTGTTTTGAGAAAAAAAAATCACTATTTTTATAGTGTAAATCCTAAATATGCCCCAGAACACTTTAATTTCATTTAAAACTCAGTTTAATGAATTACCCTTAAGGAAAATGTAAAGGTAAATAATCAGAACCAGAAAATTATTAACAGCGTGTGGCCAAAAGACTTGTACACAAAAGAAAGGTTGAAATAACTCCCTCTACCCACATGTTTAGACAGGGCACAGCTTACCAATACTCCATAAACTGAGAAGTGTGTTAGACGGAAAAGTCTGCTTTAGACTGAATCCGCTTGGGCTGATCCATGTAAATCTGAGGGGTTACTGTATGTGTGTGTGTAATATAATATATATATATATATATATATATATGAATGAGGTGGGCATAGAATAATTTTTTAATCTACATTAATCTCACTGTAATCTTTGGCAGAATTCAAATGTAGATCTAGATTAATTCCAAAGGTATGAAGCGCCCCACCCCCAAAAATGATCAAGCCACCCTAAATATATAGTCATTATTCTACTATTTTTAAATTATATATCCAAACATTTCATACAA
>JBBPDE010019860.1:0-10866 GCA_037974605.1 Nannopetersius ansorgii
ATAGATATATATATATATATAGATATATATATGGACCAAACAGACTGTTGGAGCCAAAGGCCACATTTTGGATCTTTTCTAATGTTTGCATTTGTTTCTCCTCTAAGAACCTTTACATAACATTGTGGTTCTTCATCAGATCGTATTTACAAAAAAGGTTCTTTTAAGAGTAATCCTTTGGCAGGTTCTTTGGTGAACCATAACCCGTTCAGTTTTAAACAGTGTACTTCTCATCACCACATCCACCAAATTACAATGATTGGCCCAATGTCCTGGCGTCATCAGGATGCAAACATTTCTGTTTAATTCTAAATTACTTTTTTTTTTTTAGACATGCAATGTTTTTAAAGTACATATGAAAGTCAAAAGCTAACTGTGACTGTTTTTTGTGAAAACGATGACATGTCATCATATTCCTGAGCTCTGTAATCTATCTATCACAGGCTGCGACCCAGAGAATAGTGTCTAAATGAACCCTGTTCAAATCTTTCCCTTTTTTCCTCCAAAGGTTTGGATGGAGTTGTTGGATAGATTTATGAAATTGTTGGTTAGAGAAAGTAAAGTTCCTTTAACTTCTTCGGAAAACGGCAGTAGGGAGACAGCAAGTATAAGAAATGAAAATGAAAGACTTTAACCTGAGGTGATATTGGATGTGGTCCAGGGATGTGGGAAGCGAGAGTGCTGGGGTCCCTGAAGCACTCCCAAATTTTATGGCTGCACTGACTCTGATAAAAATAATTAAATGAATATCCTTACTTTATAGTGTAGTTTATATTTTTCTTTTATTTGTTTACTTTTGTTTAAGGCCTAAATAAAGATGCATGGCATGTAGTGTCTTGATACAATGCTTTCAGTGAATTGAATTGAGTGAATTAAATGAATTTAATCAAGTTTAAGTACAGCACAGATGTTCACACACGTTCTGGGAAAACTGTATATGCTTGGGTTTCTTTATTCTCTAAAAAATTATGCACATAATTGTCAAACTATTAAGTATACACTTCTGTATACATATTTTAGCATGCCAGAAACATTCTAAGGCACTCTGCCTGTAGTTTCTAACCTGCTCCTCATGTTTCCAGGACCTAATTGAACTTCACCTGACATCCTGTAATCACCTGAGTGCCCGCACCCTCCAAACACTCTGCAGCTTCAAACACACCTTAGTGTCCCTCAGCCTCTTTGGCTGCGCAAACGTCTTCTTCCGCAAGCCCGGAGTACCGCTGGCCTGTGGCGAAGATGACGAGCATTTGATTAGACATGCAGTGGACTCAGACTTTAACTTCCAGGTAGGAATTTAAATACGGCTTTATGCAACAATCTTAAGGTGCTGATTTAAAGGAACGGATACATTCAGTTGTAATTTTGATAAAGTCATAGTAATGCACAACCTCCACGGGCCAAAAATGTGCTTTATGTAGAGTGTGCTATTGCTGTCACACAACCATTGACTGCTGAAGGAGAACAAAAACATTGACACTCATCTCTGTGTATTCATGCAGCCATTTAATCAGACATTTAACCTTTTGTCATATAATGGTGAACCTAACACACTAAAGCATTGGGAACTAAATTAGTAGTGCTTGGCACAGAAATTAAAGTGCAAACAGAGTGTATGTGTAATAATAAGCCATTTGAGATTCATCCACTTGTGCACAATTCCATACTGGACAAAGTTGTTTGATTGTAGAAGCCAGAATATTATTACTGACAGCGTGTCGTATATGTAGGCGAAGGTAGCATTTGAGAGTTACTCTAGATCTAAATCTAAGTGCTACATATTTTCTTATTTTGCTACACTTTTGTACTGAATAATATAGTAAGTACTTTATCTTAAATTCTATAATCAACCAATGTTTCTTGTTGCACTGAATAGCACGCTAAAGAATTGTAACAGAAGCTAATTAAAGTGAGCTCAGAGATGTACTCATTTGCTTCCAGGGTTTTAACAGGCTGCGGCTATTGAACCTTGGTGGTTTGCCGGTGTGGGTAGATGCGGAAGCTCTGTTGAAACCCCTGCAATCCCTCACCTCTCTGGACCTGTCTGGAGTTTATTTGCCCCGGCCTTCCTTCCTGGCTCAGTGGAAAGACAGGCTGGCCTCCCTGGTGCTCTACAACATTGACCTGTCGGAGGAACTCATCAGTGTCATTGTCCAGATGAGTCAATTAAGGTAAGTGTGAGTCCATTCAAAAATGTAATATGACCATTCACACTGTTTTCCCTGACATAAAACCTATTTGGTTGTGGGTAAATGCATAAAACAATTTACTAGTTCCATTCAACTTCTGGTTTCAGATAATTGCAAGGTTTAAATGAGCTTAGTTATTTCACTCAATATTTATTTAAATGCTGATTTATGAATATATATATACAATATATATAACTGACAAAGTAAAATGTAAGAATAAAACAAGGACTGGATGAAAAGAGAAACTTCATAAATAGACAGCATGTTAACATTGAAAAGTCAGCTGTATCCTAATGCAAGCTAAGATATTCTTACAAGCTACATGTCATTACATGTTTGCTCATAAGTAATTTGATAAGTTGAATATCCACGATTGACAGCTCTCTGTTAAGAATGTAGATAGATGGGTTTGCTGTCAATGTGAGAGACAAAGCGGCATAATTAGGGGCTCAGATTAATCTGTGGCACTCAGTGTTTGTAGCAAGCAACCACGAATAAATTAGTGTATAGGAAGCACTGAAATAAAATAGTAAAAATCAATGAACACATAAAATGTGGTAGCAGAGTGGCAACATAAAACAGAGACGGAGCTTACATGAAAAAATATTTTAAGCTTTTACCCAGGATTCAAAACTTTTTGTGTAGCAATTGAGTCTTCTCCTGGTCTCCTCTTAGTGTTGAGGTCTTCATGTAAGGAGAGAAAATATGACCACAGCTTACAGAAAGTGAATATTGTTAAGCACTCAAGACATTTAGGAAGGCTTGATGACAAACATTTTAAAAAATGTTCTTCGTACACCATCCATGACACATCAGTGGTCCCTAAAATTATGGTCAAAAATCATATTGACATTACATTTATCTTTTGCTTATCTATTGGACATTTTTCTTTCGAGAACACATTAATAGTTTTTACTAGAATTGAGGCTTTAATGGAAATAGCTACAGTACCACTCCATGCTTTCCTGTCAGTTCTGTACGGATCAGATGATCAGTCAAGACTACATCAGAAAAATGTACAAATTGTTTTAACCAGGTTTTACAAGCGATAACAGAGATAGCTGAGTAGAAATGACTATTGAGTGTTTCTGATTTTTTTTTTTTATTATCAGGCACTTGGATATCTCCAAAGAGAACCAGCGCAACTCCAAGTCCAAAATGACTAGGAAATTCCTGACCAGCATCGTGCAGGGCCTAGGGAACCTGGTCTCACTGGACATCTCTGGTCACATCATGCTGGATAACTGCACCGTGCCACAATTTGAGGAGGCCATGGGACGCCCCAGGTATGCTGGAATACTTTCACTGAAAGCTAGCTTCCCAGTTTTAATTTAAATAGGTTACTTTTTCTTGATTTTCTTGTAGATTCCCCCCCCCCCCAGAGGTTCACTTGTGATGTACTGAACACAATCAGCATTTATGTTTACATATAATCTGTCTTATTTCAAAATAAATAAATAAAATGAGTGTACCTTCTAATATGTAACTCATTAGCTGTAAAACCACAGTCATATCAAATGCGAGATCCCACCAGAATAACATCACATCAGGACCATCCGTACTCACCTGATTTTTGCTAGAAAATAGCAAGGTGACAATCCTGTGTGACCCTGCCTTAAATCTGCTGAAGTGTCTAATCGTCAACATATTAGGCAGTAAGACTTTCTATTCATTTTGGTCCTGTTGGTTTAAGTGAGACTTAAGAGGAAATCTAGTGGATTCTAATAATAAAGAATATTTATATTCAACCAGTGTTGCTTCAGAGCAATCAGGGGCTCTAAGTGACTTTCTCACCCACCCCAGTCATGTGATTTGGTGTAAAATATCTGAATTCACTGTGCTTTTAAAATAAAACATTTTATAATCACTAGACCTAAAAGTGGCCCTGTACACAGAATTTATCTCATTTAGTTGTAAACAAGCATGCTACAGATATAGTGGGTACAAAAGAACATTTTACATAGTCCTAAATAAGAGTGGAAAATATAACAGCAGTCTGCAGACAGACTAAAATGAAGTTAAGATTGGATACAACTTTTATATAGGCAACAACTGACGCTTTGTATGTGGGGTAACTTGGTTTTATGATAGCATCATTTTTTTTGTGTTCCTCTGCCTGAGATAATCATTTTGATAATCATCTCTCTTCCTCTGTGTCTTTCTCTCTCAGCATCGAACCATGTAAGAGCAGTATATATCCCTTCCAGGAGCTGAAGAGGCCGCTACAGTTTTTGGGCCTGTACAATACCACACTCTGTAATGTCACACACATCCCTGCTTACAAGGTACAGCACTGGTGCTGGTTGCTTTTTAAAGTAAAGTGTTTTTAAATGTGTTTTTGCTGGACAGTGTTTATAAATGTGGTTTTGGTGGACAGTGTTTATAAATGTGGTATTGCTGGATAGTTTTATTGGTGTGATTTCCTGGGGAGTGTTTATTGGTGTGGATTGCTGTAAAGTGTATATCGTTGTGGCTTTGCTGGACTGTGTTTATTTTTTTTATCTTCTGTTTTGACGCTGACACAGCACCAAATCGCTGTCTGTCTGCTAGTGATGACCACTGAAAGTGCAAATTCAAATAAATTTGCACATTAAATTAAAATTTTAGGGCATTGATGAAAGGTTCATCCGGCAGTGTATATAAGGCACAGTGCTCAGCCTGATGGGAATTAAAGCAGTGGAGTTCCACACGCAGAGTGAGAAACACATAACTGCCAAATAAACACCTAACTTTTTCACTTGACCAGCTGGGGTTACTGTAGGAATTGGGGAAAATTGTCTGTAACCTTAGGGAACTGATGTGTTATTTTCAGTTTTGGTTATTGTTAAGTTTCATCCCGACTGGCACTGTTTCATATTTTGCAGGTGACAGGCTCTAAAAATGAAGAGCAGGTCTTGAATGCCATAGAAGCTTATACAGAGTACCGTCCTGAACTTGCACACAGAGCCATCAACCAGCTGTTCGACATTGCCAGGATACAACATTGCAGCCAGCTGCTCCGAGCACTACAGGTACACACACACACACACACACTAAGGTTTTTAGGGATAAACCGTTTGATCTGTCACTCATACAACATGAAATAAATGCGAGTTTTGATTCTTTTTAAGCACTTGCACCTGAAAAACACTTGATACATATATTTACGTTATCTGAATGAGGAAAGAGTTTGTTAATTATTATTATCTTTAAGTTTTATTGTTGTTTTTTGCTCAGTTTGGCATTTTACATTATTTTAAACATCTTGTAAGTGTATTAACCCACCACAAAGACGAGCACGTTTTCGTCTTTCATAAGGCATGTCTCGTGTTTGTAAAGGCTTTGTTCCCATAAGGAATTTACACACTTTTTTTTTGATGTGGGTACTTATATACCAGTGTTACAGCACATATTACTATATAATTTTGTTTACACAGGTAGTAATATTACTGTGTACAACTGTAATATATTTCTTTCTCTCTCTCTTTTTCACCCTCACCCCTACAGTTGGTAATAGCTGCGCTAAAGTGTCATAAGTATGATAAGAGTATTCAAGTGACGGGCAGCGCTGCTCTCTTCTACCTGACCAACACAGAGTACAGAAATGATCAGAGTGTGCGGCTGCGCCGGCAGGTCATAGAGGTTGTGCTTAATGGCATGGAGCAGTACCAGGAGGTCACGGTGAGCATAACCCACAAACACACACTCCAGAGGTGTTAGCCTTATACAAACACACCTTCAGCTGGCTTCTTATTGCTGTAATTGGTTTTAAGGATCCATATTCCATATTTTTCTTGTAGTTTCTTGTATGTCTTATACATCTATGTATAACTCTTATCTACATTCCTCTCCTTGTCTCTTCTAGGTCCAGAGGAATTGCTGTCTAACTTTGTGTAACTTCAGTATTCCTGAGGAACTGGAGTTTCAGTACCATCGGGTGAATCTCCTGCTGCTAAAAATTCTAGAGCCCGCCCGACAGGACGAGTCCATACAACGCATCGCTGTGCACCTCTGCAACGCCCTCGTCTGTCAGGTCGACAATGACCACAAAGAGGCTGTCGGGAAGATGGGATTTGTAAAGGTGATTTAAAAATTACAATAAGGAACATTTAACGTAATTACGCATTTATTGTGGTTTTAAACTATTTTGTGCTAAAGTGCAGAACTAACCTAACTATGAAACTTATCTCTGCTTCCAAAATTATAGCAGAATTATGTCTGCCATTTAGTAGTAGATTCTAAAAGGTCAAATTTGTATTTAATTATAGATCGTTAGCTAGTTTGGACAGTGTTAGATACTAAAGACCTGGTTGGCCGTTACAGTGGAGGTTTTACTTGACAAACTGCCTAAAATGCATGGAAAAAAATGACCCAAACATATTTTAACTCCACACTCTGAGAACAATACCCCATCTGTACTATATTCTCTTGCATTTTCTATTATTGAAAACTTGTCTTTTTTTTCCCTCTTGTTCTCTCATTCCGTAGACCATGTTAAATTTAATACAGAAGAAGCTACAAGACAAAATGGTAAGTGTTGCCATAAAGAGGTTTCCTTCATTGTAACTTCAGAAATAACAAAACAGTCTAGTGACTTTTACTCTAGCGAAGTGATAGTTCTTCTTCGCAGTTTCTATATTAAGTGAACTGTTCTGGGATGTAAAAGAAAGTGCAGTGTAAACTCAAATGAACTCAACACTCCTCTTCAATTCATAAGTAAAAAAAAATCCTTTTTATTTGAATCACTTGTTCTGTGCGCTGTTGTGTGATCTCGGATACACTTGCTTATGTGGTGTCTGAGCCATTCGTTATTTTTTGTGTTGTAGAGACAGGTGTGTCCAGTAGGTGTCACTTTTGAGTAGTGTTTGTTGGGTAGATAGGTAGGAACTTTCCCTCAGGTGTCAGTGTTGCACATGGGAAGGTCACATACCAGACTACTGTAGTCCGGAAGTGTTAAGGAGCACTGTGTTTTTTTACTGGGCCACTGATAAGTTACTGCATTCATAAAATACTGAGACGCTGTTCTGGATATTAATCTCTTACAAGTGCACAAATTACTTTCAAGTTAGAATTGTAACAGTATGTCACCCTTTTGTCTACAAACATTTGCAAAAGTTAAGAGAATATGGATGCTTCAGTGAGGCTGCGTAACCACTAACCTATTTTTTACTTGGTCTTGATTCAGTACATTTTTTGATTGACATTTTTCCTCAAGAATAAGAAGTGCCTGAAAATGTGATTAACAGTTACATGTTTTCATTTTCTGTTTATCAGAGTGTTCAAATAAGTGCATTATTTGAAACGAAAAATATGCTGCAGTGTACCAATTTAAGCTTTTGCTGCAAGTTTATAAGTTATCTTGCTAGTCAGTTACTATACAGTACAACAGAATATAATGTTGTTGCATCCCTAACTTCTACTGACTTCTACTGTTTCTGTGGGGTTTGTTTTTGTCATTTTGCTTGGTCCTAGTCAAAGAGGCATAGGTTTCCATTGCATGTTAGCTGCAATAGCCTCATGGCTCCTGCGCAAAACTGAAAAAGCGAATTTTTTGACCATAAGACCTGTGTGATGTGTACACTATATATAAAAAAACTTCAAAGTTGTCCATCTATTGCTTTAAGTGTTTGCTACGAAGCTGATTTCATGGGTTAAACCACCTAACCTGAGCTCAGTGATCAGAAGTACTGCTGTTTTGCAGCTGGAATGATTAGCTGGTATAGTTTTGCTGTACCTGTTATTGTGGGCTTTATAGGCTGGTGTTGATTTTGCGGTTTGCCTTCTCAGTGTGATCAAGTAATGGAGTTTTCTTGGAGCGCTCTGTGGAACATCACAGATGAGACACCTGATAACTGCCAGATGTTCCTCAACTGCAACGGCATGGATCTGTTCCTGGAGTGTCTGCAGGTGAGACACAGAGACACACAGCATGACACAAAACTGATTGCTGATCTGTGACACAGATGTGATTTTTTTTTTTCAAAGCTAATAAAATATTGAAATTCTCATTTCAACAATGAGCTGCTCTTTTCTTGGGCTTTTTGATTTATTAGACATTCTCGTTGACTACTATGAAATCAAAAATAATTTCTCCACACACTGCCATCAAAGACTGGAATTTTTGTGCTTAAATGTAGTTTAGTGTTTAGTTATCTTGAGGTATTTTAACTCAGAGTTTGGTTTTGGATTTAACCTCTCTATAAAGACTAAGGGTTTTTTGGGTTTTTTTTTTTACCCTGAAGGCATGGAAATTTGTTGACAGAAAAATAAAACTGCATTTGGAGATCCACTGATTCACAGGTGTTCAGAGCTCATGAGCGCCTAAGGGCTCTATGCAAATGACATTTTCAGAATTTGCCTGTAAAACTCGCAATTATTTTTGAATCGACTTTGGATTTATCTCTCTTTTGAACAGACAATGCAGAATGTATATTTAAATGTTATTGTTAAAATAAAGTATTATTTGTTGATGACAGACTTTACCTATTTTCCAAAGAAGTGGAATTTTCCATTGCACATTTTTGTAGTAGTAGAATAGTTTGTAGCAGAGTTAAGAATTATAGGCCTACGTATTAAAAAATTAAGAATAAGGGACCGTTCACATATCGTTTTTTTCAGGCGCGTCCGCGCCGCGTCAATTTACAAACATCTCAACTTTTCAGAATGCCGCAAGCGCACCGTGGGTCATGTGACAAGATTCAACCAATTATCTTCCTCGCCTTTTCCGTTACACTGACTCTCAGCAGAAACACGGAGGAGCAGCTCATAACTGTGCTCCAGGGATTTCTTGAACTGTATGATTTGTCAAGCCCCCAAACTTTTCCTAAAATATAACCCAGCTGGTCCTTGTCGAGTCTGAAACGGGCTTTGAGCCTCCCATTGTCCAGGCGGAGCTCCTGGATCAGCTGGTGAAACTCCCCGTGTTTTTTACGGTTTTGAAGAATGGGCTGCACCCAAACACTGCGGCGTTTTTTCTTTTCTGCGTAAATAAATCGTGTAGCAGAGTTACAGCCAGGGTTTTTCGTTGTTGGAAATGGAGAGCGTGGCTGATGGTTGCTTTGCAACGACAGATGCTTCCGGAGAGCAAGTGTCCGAGCGCTTTTGGAAAGAAGGAGAAAGCCTAGCGTTTTCCACGTGTTTTTAGGCGCAATATGTGAACGGCCCCTAATGCCTGTTCCAATGCAGTTATGTGTGTATTATTAAAGTGTATGTTATTAAAGCCATTTAAAAAAAGCTTTTAGAGTAGATTTTGTTGTGCCAGTCCTGTTTCAATGAAAGAATCTTTGGCTGATATGCTCATGTATGTATATGCAATTTTAGCCTGAACCTGTCTATTGCAACTATCAGACATTAACATCGTTAACTGTGGCAAGCCCTGCTGAGCCGCAGCCTCTGTCTTGATTAGTGATCTGCTCTGTGCGTTTGTCACAGGAGTTTCCAGATAAACAGGAACTACATCGCAACATGCTAGGACTGCTGGGTAATGTGGCAGAGGTGAAGGCGCTCAGACCTCAGCTACTCACCTGCCAGTTCGTCTCTGTCTTTAGGTAAAACAGCTTTTATTCCATTTAAACTTCCACTATAGATACATTCATACCCCTGACCTTCTGATCTCAGTGCGAACTCCCCAAACACTTGGCCACTATTATTCAAAATTCTGTCTTGATGATATTAACAAAGTAGTAAAAAAAATATTAATTGCAGAAAAAAATATTTTTTCAATGTCTACAACACAAAAATATAGCCATTTTCTCTTCCAAAGAAATTGGATACTTAATAAACAAAAAGCTTTTACAGATTGTAATTGAAATATAAGCTTTTTAAACATGCAGTCTGATGAAGGATATTTTTATTGGGAACATATCATAGTGATGGAAATGACATCATTTTGGTATTTGGGGCAAAAAACATTCAATTTAAAAGCAGTTTTATAATCCATCCTGAAAGATATATGGAACCAGCAGTATTTTCAAAACAAGCTCTTTCTTGTTTTTTTGTTTTGTGTTTTTTTTTTGTTTTTTTTAGGATCCATGTTGCTGCTTAGGACATGCACTAAAAAGTATTACAGTAATCAGGCTTGCATGTAACAAATGCTGGAGGTTTCTTTGTGTTCCTCTATGACAGAAAAGACGATAATATTTAGTAAAGTATGCACTTTAGTGACTGCATTTATCTGCAGCAAATATCAGTTGTTTTTTTTGTTTTGTTTTTTTACTGAAAAATGGTTAAGTAAAAGTGAACCAGACAGGAATATGACATATGACTGGATAACTGCTTTTAGCTGATCTGGTTTCTCTGAAAATTCTCTGAAATTTGTACTCAAGATCCCATTTTCTGTGAATCTCTGTTTTGGTTAGTAACTTGTTGGACAGCAAGGCGGACGGTATCGAAGTGTCGTACAATGCCTGCGGAGTTCTGTCCCATATCATGTTTGACGGGCCAGAGGTGTGGAGGTTGGAGGTCCCCGAAAGAGAGTGGGTCATGGACAGAATGTGGGATGCCATCCAGAGCTGGGACGTCGGCTCCCGTCGAAACATCAACTACAGGTGCCTTTCATTTATAAACCTGTACAGTTTCTACCTCTTTCTTGTGATTTGTGGATTTTACAGAATGTGGGTGGTTTTATGTATCTCTCTCTCTCTCTCTCTCTCTCTCTCTCTCTCTCTCTCTCTCTCTCTCTCTCTCTCTCTCTCTCTCT
>JBBPDE010019905.1:0-10865 GCA_037974605.1 Nannopetersius ansorgii
GCTGTGTTGCGCTGGGTGAGTGTGGGGCTGTGTTGTGTTGGGGGTGTTGCGTTGGGCGAGTGTGGGGCTGTGTTGCGCTGGGTGAGTGTGGGGCTGTGTTGTGTTGGGGGTGTTGCGTTGGGCGAGTGTGGGGCTGTGTTGCGTTGGGTGGGTTGCGCTGGGCGAGTGTTTGGTTGTGTTGGGTGTGTTGCGCTGGCAGAGTGTGGGGCTGTGTTGCGTTGGGCGTGTTGTGTTGGGTGAGTAGTGATTTTGTGTGCCTGGAGGGCTGTAGCAATCTTTTTGTTTTGTTCAGATGACCTGTTTTTCTTCTATCTCTCATTCACTCTTTCTCCCTCACTAACACAGACTCCCACACAGACCTGTCTGCTGCAGTCCAGCTTCATAGACAAAGGTCCTATAATTGATCTGATTCAGAAATGTCACCTGAAATGCCAGCGCTGGTAATTATCAATAGTTCAATAAATCATTTTGAAATGTCATAAACTTGCCATCATGCTGATTAGCCGCCTCATTATAACACAGTCTGTCACAGATGTCAATTCAGCTTTCAAAATGTGAAACTGAATTTCAGTAAGCACAGAATTCTCCAAACTCTCATTTTAGGCTGGCTTTAACATTCTTATGAAGAAAGGATTGGCACTAATATTTTAATTATATTAATTTGGCGACACCAAACTAATAGTAATTCCAACAGAGACCACATTAATCATGCCATTCCTTTTAGCAGCGATTAAATTTACACCATCTATTTCATGGCCCGCAGTGTCATTTTGGGTCGGCCAAGTCAAACCTATTGCCTCCCTCTTCATCTCTTATACTTTTCACAGTTTTATTTTGGGGTTAAAATACAAGTGCAGTATGTTGAGCTGGAAGAAATGAACTATAAGAGAATACCGAAAGGTGATTTTAAAAATCCCAGAAGTCCTGTGCAGCAGCCTCTTGTATTGTGCTTGGGTTGCTGTTTCCCCAGAGTGTTTGATTGTATCAGTGAGCTCTAAAAGTACATCATGGAAGTCATATCAGTGATCTAAAGCAGTGGTCCCCAACCTTTATTTAATCACGGACCGGTTTAATATCAGAAACTATTTTCACGGCCCGGCCTTTAAGGAATGGCAGATAAATATACGTATACATATTTATACAAATAAATTATGCACATAAAAATGGGAATATTTCAAAAAATATAATAATAAGCGTAAATCCAATGTTTACTCGCAGCTTTATTAACAGCATTTTCATAACAACGAGCCGACAACATAACAACGAGCCGGGTAACATCCATTTTTTTTCTGTGCAGCCCGCGGACCGGTACCGGTCTACAACCCGGGGGTTGGGGACCACTGATCTTAAACATCAGACCTAAATATCGCTCTTACTGTCTTGTGGCGCTTTGTTCTGTCCTTTTTTTTTTAAGTCACCAAAGTATTTGGTGGGGCAGTCATTTCCACCGTATGCATGGTACACATTGAACCAAAAAAAATGTGCCTTCAGGACTGTGGTGCAAAGCAGAACTGAAACAGAACACCAACGTAAGTGTCGTTCATACTGGGGTCGTGTCCCCACCACTTGTGTTTTGTGACACACAATGATTTGGTCCTCACTGCCCCCCACCCCACACCCCCCACCCCCTTTTCCTGGCACATTTTCTCCCAACCCCAAAACAGACTTTTTTTCACACATTTCGTCCCCACCACCTTTTGTTTTTATTTTTCATGGCACGTTTGGGCCTCAACACTTTCATAATGTAAATCGCGTTGTTGAAGCAAAGAGTATTTGTTTTTTCAGTAATGGGTGGGTTAATGTAACCTGCTACTGTTATTTTACTAGTCATTTTCAGTGAACTTGAGCAGCATTTTCAGATTTCTGGGAAAATGGGTATTAACTACAAACATAATAAGAATAATACTATAACTGATGAATCTTATCCCCCATGTCCCCATTGACAAATACGATTGCATGCATGCTCCCACCAGTCTACCTGGTCTACCCAGCACTTTTAAAACCAAATGGATGCCCTGCTCTACACGGTTAGGTATCCCACAGTATTCACTTTTCAATGCCATGAAATTAAAACACTCTGTACGAAGGTGCACTTGTAATATGTCTGAATTCAGCGCTGAATTAAAACCGCAGCTAATTATGCAAACTGCATAGTTCCACACTATTAAAAAGCGCAGATAAATAGTAGTGATCAACAAGCTTGAGAGTAAACAGAATTAGAACGTTTAGTGATGATGAGCAATGTTGATCAGTTCGCTCCCGCCTGAACATTTTCTAAGGAGTTCTTTTCCTCGGGCTGAGGATTTGTGAATAATGCGAGCTGCGCACACAAATTGCGGCCGCATCACGGCATATTCTTTGCTGCATCTTCTCACAAGTAGAACCAATTCCAGCGTTAAACAGTATTATTCTGACACTAAACAATCTTGCAGCACATGTTTGAGGCTTGTGCTGCCTCCTCGCTGCTGGATCTGCTGCTGTTGTGAAAGGAATTCTCTCAACAACATGCGTTTTTCAGACCCTAATGCAAATTTAGACCGAATGCAAAAAGTGTAGAAAAATCGATGCATAACCGTCCACGGCCAGGCTGATTAGACCGCTGTTTAGTAAGTGTGGAAGGTGTAATCAGCCACATATATAAAATCTCCTTCCACATTTTGTGCAACCTTCAAAATACATAAGGGAGCGAAACACAATTTGAGTTTCCCTGAGCACACAGGCAGTAAACTGCAGGTTTAAGCTTGCGTGTCAGTCTCATGCATAACTCACAGGTAGAATGTGACTGATTTATGCCTGAAACGGCCACAAAAAGGTTTGGGTATTAAGCCTTTGTTTGGGAAGTTGCACATGAGGGCCCTTTAGCTGCTGCTTGAATTTGCTTAGCCTCCATATTGATTGCATGTTAAAGTGTCAGCATGCCGGATCAACACAGTACACTAATTTGAAAAGGTCGTATTGGCAAATAATTCTAGGAGGTGCAATTAAAATATGCAGCAAACCTGACTGTTAACTGTTAAGTTTTTTTTCTTCAAATAATGACCGTGTGTGGGTGTGTTTTGCAAAGACTAAAAATCAGGAGTTTCATGGCAAAACCAGGTGCTACAATTGATGTTATGCTATTTAATGAATCATTAATGTAGTCTCTCTTAATTGAATCCTATTCAAGTATTTTAATTCAGTAACTGCTTATAAACTACATCCTGTTAAATAGAAGTTCTCATAGTATCAAGGAATTTGCTCAAATTCTCTGCTGCCTAATCAATGTACGTAACAAATAGTGATTTTAACTGGTTGCTGAAAACTCCCTGGCTTACAGCAATGCTAATGACACATTGCACAGTCCGTATAAGTGGAATTATGATCAACAGAATGTATGTTTTCTGTTTGGGAGCAGAGGAAGATGCACATTAGGCTTGGAACTGTTTGTGACACTGTTATGTAACTTGACACTCTCACAGGCGTGCACACACTATCTCGCTAAAACCGAGATCTCAGTTCACTGCTTTATCAGCAGAGCCGATTCTGCAGGACACTGAAGGACTGCAAAGTTCACAGCACAGCACTGTGATGGTAATGTGCAGCAGAGCAAATGTGACTGGTCGCATTTACTCATGACAGTTACTGTTTTCTTATATTGTTAAATTGTAACAGGTGTATGCCTTGCAGTTTTTAATGATTAATAAAGATATGAATTGAACACACAGCCAGAAGTGGTGCCAGAGCAGTATATTATTTTTACAGGTGACAAAATGGCTATTCATGACTTTAATCATTCTTGTTTAATGAGTGAAGCAGAAATGCTATTAATGTAGCCTAGCTCACCTGTTGTGTACACACAGAATCACAATGCATGATCAGGCACCTCAATGTTAGGACAGCTAGATCCAGACACATTCCAATCACAACACTGATCTAGGACACACATTTATGCCACATGGTTGTAGAGGCCACATGGCAACAAAATGGAACATTTACTGTCAGATATCCTAGGAGTATTTCTTCTAGTAGCATATAAAGTGTGGTGCTTCTGATCTAAAATGCGGTTCATTTAACTGCAGTCTTGTGGAAAAGATACCTGATTACTGCAGTGAGCTATCTACTGCACATTACCATCACAGTGCTGGGCTGTGAACTTTTCAGTCTTTCTATGGCCTGCAGAATCGACACTGTCGATCAAGCAACGAACTGAGCTCTTGATTTTAGTGTGATATTCTTTTGTGTGCCTGCCTGCGAGAGTGTCTCGTTACATAACAGTGTCGCCAAACCTTTTCCAAGCCTATTGTGTATCTTTCTCTGCTCACAAATAGAAAACACGGTCTAATGTTTAGCATAATTTCTCTTATACGGTCTGTGCAATGTGTCATTAGCATTGCTGTAAGCTAGGGAGTTTACAGCCACCAGTTAAAAACACCAGTTTCATATTCGTTACTTACATTAATTAAGCTGCAGAGAAATTGAGTAAATTCATTGATACTGTGAGACCTACTGTCAGGCAAGGTGCAGTTTGTAAAAAGTTACTGATTTAACAGATTTGGATTCAAATAAAAGACATAATCCAGTAATGATTAGCCCACCTCCCCGTTATAAATAAACAAATGTATTTCCGAATCATACTTGGAATGCTTTTGGATTGACCGTGCTAGGCCATTGTCCATGCAGGTGTTACGTCAAGTGAGTTTGTTCCTTCAGTGGGAACTCCTAGGCTAGAAATGATCTTGTTTTTTCATTGGAAAGGGCAAATAACAAAGGATGATGTAAAGGAAAGTGGCCCCTTATAGTCACATGTGTACACACCACTGTACACAGTGTGAAATTCTTTCTCTGCGTTTAACCCATTCACCAAGTGAAGCAGGGGGCTGCCACCAATGAGGGGAACCTCAATGATGGCACTAGCAGTGTTGGGATTCATACCAACAACCTTCTGATTGCAGAGGCAACATCCTAACCACTAGGCCACCAGCTGCCCCGCAACCTAAATGTTATGTAATATTACTACATTTAAATTACATTTAGATGTCACAATGTCCTAACTATAAAATTACAGTACAGTAACACTCAATATAGTGATCTCATTGTCTGTGGTTTGTATATTTTCATGTTTCGGACACCATACATATTTTTTTACTCTTTATTCTTAACAAAGATTGACTTTATAGACTCTATTTCTGTATTGAATCCCCAGGACTTGCCTGACTTCTGTATTATCTTGTTGTGCATCCCAGATTTTGATTGGAGCTACTTTTGGGTGTGGAGTCGTTTTGTGGACTACCTGCAGTGTGTGCTGGTGTTCACCCTTGTGGCAGCTTATGTGACGTATTTGCTGCTGGACTCAGTGCTGTTTGTGGAGACACTGGGCTTCTTGGCGGTGTTTACAGAAGCCATGCTGGGCACTCCACAACTCTACTGCAACTATCAGAACAAATCCACCGAGGGCATGAGGTAGGTGCCGTTCCTCATGCATACATTCGTTCCACTGAATCGGTATTAGAATCTGTATATGAGAATAGTAGCCACACTGGGTTTCACTCTGATCATCATTATTTAGGTTTCTTTTATTTAGATTTAGGAATATGTTGTATTTAAGTTTGAATGAGATATACATGAAGTAAAGTGATGGACACACCTGTCAAGTTATTACCTGGGTACTTGGGCTATATTGTTATACTGTTATTGCATTATTTGTCTCTACAACATGTAATCGTGGAAGCCTGTAATATGCAAATGAGCCTCTAAACAATCAGTGTTTTTGTCACAACTGACCAATTACTGCTGTAATCCAATTAAAGTACATTTATTTTGGCCAATCTTTAACTATTAAAGTTTCACAAAGATGTTTTAAAAGGCCTGTATTCTACATGTTCATTCTGTTTCATCCCAACCCTGCCCCCCCTTTGCCAAAATACTTACCAAAAATATATTTTATAAGTTATTTTAGTTCATTCCTACATGACCCTTTTCCAACCTTTTTTCCCCATTAGAATGAAACAGATGTTAAGACTGATCTATGAAAATGGTCTTTTTCTGATAGGCTCTCTTGTATTGCAGCTCATTCAAAAGGCAACACAAGGCTGAAACTCTCCAAGACTTTAGCATAGATGGGCAGAGCGAAACTGCTGTAGGCTGAATAAGAAGATACAGTATGTGCAAATGTCAGATCATAAAAGCTATGATTTGAAAACTGACTCTTTGCCACTCAGTTTCTGTTTTTGGACAGTATAGATGGGTGTAAATATAAAATTTTGAAACAAAAGGAAAGTGATATGGGCCCTGTAGTATATTTAAAGGAATCACAATATGTAACAGGACTTTTCTGTATCATTCAGTCCTACTGGGCGCTTGAATTGTATGGCCTTCAGTACAGTTTCAGTACTTCTTGGAATCAAAATGTATAGTAAAAAAAATCTTTCTTTGTTACTGCCACCATTGAGTCATGCTTCAGTGCTGTGATTACACAGACTTTTCTGGGGTTGTATTAAAATAAATCAATGTTGGGAAATAAAGAACAACAAACAGTAGAAAAGAACTGGAAGGGCTTTGGAATGCAAAAGTAAATTAATTCAAGAGATAGAGGAGTTAAAGTAATAGTTAAAATCTATGACAAGAAGTTTCTCAATTATAACACACTGCCTAAAGGGACTTCTTGCTTTAATTAAAGCCAGTATGTGGTCTAGGGTAGTGTTTCCAAAACCTGTTCATAGTGTTCCCTGCTCTTCACAACATTCACAGTTTTCCTGCTCCTCACATGTAGTCCAGCTAACAATGTCCTTAACAGCTTAATCCACTGGTTTTAAATGGGTATGTTGAAGCTATTAAAACACTAAAATAGAGTTTGAAATCACTTGTACAGAAGGTTTGTATTTCATTGCTTTAAAATGAATGGCTTGTCTAACGTGGGGCCTCTGAATTAACTCAGGAACCGTATTCTTAGGAAGTCCATCATCTTCACAGCAGGTTTTCACCCACTTTTTTCACCCACTCTTTCATTTCATTTATTTGTTCGATCAGCATCGTTAAAACTAATAAAAAAGACTGAAACTGTAGAATATTTTCTGTTTCAAAAGCTCAAAACACATTTCACGACAAAACAAAACAAATTATTTGTATTATTTATTGTGCAAAGTGTCCATTTGCCACATGTGAGCGTGCCACAGCACAGCCCTCAGTGTGAACAGTGTGAAATTCTTCCTCTGCATTTAACCCAGTGAAGTAGTGGGCAGCCAGGAGCACAGCACCTGGGAAACAGTGTGTGGGGATGGTACCTTGTTCAAGGGTACCTCACTGGTCCCCCTAGCAGAGATTCGAACCCACAACCTTCCGATCTAAAGGGCAACTCCCTAACCACCAGCAGCCCCTGACATCTTTTTAACTTTTGCATGAAAAGTCTGACTGTGTTACTCTGGACAGCAGCTAGCTAGCCTGATAAATGTTATTTTTGGGAGCATGCTAGCCAGGTAGCAATCCAGAGGAGAACTTATTTCAGTCAAAACCTACAAATTTACTCACATTCTCACTGTGAGTTTTACAGTTCTTTCAAAAAGTTTCAAAAGTTCAGCAGCACAAACTAACATTTAGAACCACCCATTTTTATTCATTTTTTAAACGTCAAAGCCATCTGTCTGGTCGATAGGTGCTATAAACTCCAATATAAACTCCTTAACTAGCCTGCTGAACTCTAAATACATTGGAGGAGACCTTCAAAGTGGCATAATCTAGCATTGAACTGACAGTGTGTAAGGAGTAAGGGGGAAGGAAGACAATGCAGCTCTGTGGGAGGTTTGGGAAGAAACTGAAATGTCACTGTAAATGCAGTCTTGGAGTTACCCAGCAATTATGAGTTTAGGGGTAAATATAATGCCAGTCCAGGAACTGGCACTTTGTGATTTGAATGTGTTTAAACAGACCATTAGTGGAAGTAGTGATGAGGATCATTTACCCTGATCCATGTCTGTTATTATGGGTAATGTGAGATCACTGGACAATACGATAGATGACCTTAAGGCACAATTCAGACACAACAGAGAATTTTGTCTACAGAAACATAGCCGCATGAGCGTATTCCTGACTCTTCTGTGGATGTTGCTGGCTTTTCAAGGACTCTTTTTGTTTACAAGCAGTTGTGCCACGCATCTGCATCTTGGGCATTGAACTGTTAGCGGTGGGGCTACATCTGTATTATCTTGGTGGTCTACCCAGAATATAATGCATTTTTTTTAAATTGTGCAATATACACTGCAATATACACTTACCTGACAAATGACCTGCATTTTATAGATGCATACACAAATCCTAGTGGTTATATGTTGCATATCTGCGTGTCACATGTGAGTACACAATGGATAATTTAGGGCTGCTTTGTCAACGTGCTAAACTGACCGTCTAATTCTTGCGTGCTTGTCTGCCTGTTTGTAGTCTTTGTTATATCTGTGCAGAGATGCTGTAAATGAAATCAGAGCCCAAGATGTGCCTGTTGAGTTTTTGTTGCTATTGTCTTTCTGCCCTAAAGCCTCATGTGATCATTTGCCGAAGGTATTAAGATGCAGCGTGTTTGGAAAGAGGCCACTGTGTTTTTTTTCTATTGAATTGTCTTTTGACCACATTACGATTATTAAGGCTAATAACAATCCTGTCGTTCGTCTCTTATAAGCTCCAGGGCTGCTCTGGCAATTATGCTTCCACTGTAAGTGTGTGAATGGCGTGAGGAGAACAGAACTGTGTGCGGTTTCCTTTGTGTGTTTATGTGCGAGTGTATTGATGGAGCACTGTGTGTTTTAATGTGAACACTGTGTGGTTTAAAGAGACACATTGTCAGAGTGCATTAGTGTGTGTTGGAGTGAGGTGCCACCCTGCTCTCTGTTCCCCTGGGTGTATGTATGTATGTCTGTCTTGTCCCTCTGCAGTAATGACACATACAGGTAGGTTTCGGTGGCATCCAGCGACTCTGACTGCTGCTTCTGGTTTTTTTTCTTTGTATGCATGTCTATATGTGTGTCTGCATGCTGGAATTTGCTCATATTGTCTGCACGTGTTATGCATAACGTCAGTTACATCAATATAGCGTGACTGCTGTCTGTAACCAGAAAAAGAAATAATTTTACGGTACAATTTAAATTGTGTTTGAGAGTAAAGGCAGCAGCACCCTTCATTTATATAATACTTGAAAATATTAGCATGTGGAAAGCTCTAATAATGCGTACTGATTCGTTTTACTTTTCCCATCATTGACATGCATGCACACAACCCACTGTGAAGACAGGTTTTAATAAGGTAAGCAGGACAAAATCAGTCACTGTATGCACTGACTTTGAGACCTTGGTTAGGGTAGGACTGAACATGCTGCCTGTCAGTCACATGGTCAGTACCAGCATCAGTATTCGGTGTATTGGGTGCTTTATTTTCGCTGTTTTCTCGTGCTGTTTGGATGAAAGGTTCTGGATTGTATTCTGAAAATGAAAACAGAGTCTCTAAAGTTGATGTTCCATAAATATTTATATACAGCAGAAATGCAAGTTTTATGAAATCATAAATCTTCCAGCTTTAAGGGTCGAGGTTTCAGTTGTCTGTTTGCTGCAACCTTATGAAATTTAGATACAAAATCTACCAGGCAGGCAGAAGACAGAAATGTAGCCCCCTGTTTTAATAATGTAAAACACTGACATCGGTTGGTAATTCAAGCAGCCTAAAATTTGTTCCTAAAATTACACTAAACACAATAGTAGAGCTTTCTGTGTGCAACTGTATTATCTTTTGCTACATGAAAGGAACAGTATTTTGCTTCAGCGTGGTATCTTCAAAGCTGGATGCAGTTCGTTTCTGAACACTTGTGAAAACAAACGGGGGACAGATTAAAGGGAAAAATGCATGAAGTAAGGCTTTTGGCCACCACATGTCAGCTTAATGGGAACAGTGTGCATTAAAACCAAATCTAAAGATCTCAAAAACTGTACTGTACTTGATATCTGGTCAGCAATGGTATTATGATGCTCCCTTCTATGAATAGGGACTGATCAATTTATATATTCAATGCCATTTTTGTTATCAAAGACAGATGAAGACACCCGCCCCCCCATAAGATTGTTCCGTAGCAAATTTTGATCAAGAAAACCAACCTATTGGTGAACATATTCCTGTTAAATACCCAGATTGTCATTTAACAGTCAGTTACATCAATATAGTGTAACTGCCGCCTGTAACCAGAAAAAAAAAAATGTTACAGTACAATTTACAGTGTGTTCATTTTTTTATAAGGCTTGAAAACACTAACATGCGGAAAGCTCTAATTACTGATTCATTTTACTTTGCCCGTCATTGACATGCATGCACACAACTCTGTCTGCCTTGACAGATCACAGCAGGCTACATTCAGTACATGGTTGGTCGTCCTACAATTTTATATATTTGGTTTTTACATGTTAATAATGTTATATTTTGGGGTTTAAATCGAGTGGTAGAACTCAACCCACCCAACCCGTTATAAGCGTCAACCAGCCCCATCTGACCCCCCATTTGACTTGCTCCACCCAACCTGTAAACTTTTCTAATATGATGGTCTGAACACCTAAGCATCACTAGTGACCAGGAATCTAAAAGAGCATAATTAGCTTTGTCTACATCACTTGTCTAGTTTCAAATGCAGTGTTTTTATTTAATTTTTCAATTTTCTACATTGTAGATTAATATTGAAAACAAACAAAATGATGAAGAAACACAAGGAATTCTTCATAATTGTTTATGTAGTAAACGATAAGAGCTACACCAGCTGTGCTTTGTAATAAGCTAATGATGGATATATATATATCTATATATATATATATATTTTTTTTTTTTTTACTTTAGTTCAGTGGTTCTTGCCATAATGTAGAGTAGAA
>JBBPDE010019932.1:0-10864 GCA_037974605.1 Nannopetersius ansorgii
CGGGCGCCGTGTTCCTGGCTGCCCCCTGCTTCACTTGGTGAATGGGTTAAATGCAGAGGAAGAATTCCGTGCTGTTCTTGGAATGTAACTCCTGCAAATGTCGGGGGTTTACTCTATTTACTACTTGTAAATATATAATACTTGGAACTTCAGCACTCTGATACTGAGATAAAGTTCACTTGTTATACACTAATAACTATATTTTAGTTATAATAACACACAATAGGCATTTTTTCACATTTTTACTTCTGTATTTATATAGCTATGGTAAATGGTAAAGTTATGGTAAAGTTAAGCAGGGGGCTGCCATCAGCCAGGGGACTCAGGATAAAGATAAGCGAGTCAGGTACTGGATGGATAAACTGGGGAGAAAACCGGGGGGGAAAAAAACCAACAAAAACAAAAATGAGGAGTAGAAGTCAAGAAAAACGTTCACTGTGTAAAATGTATCTGTGCAAGATAGATAAAGGTTTTACACAAATCATAGTCTTGTGAAAGCTCTTTCGCGATATAAGAAGCCACGGGTGCAGCTATGAGGCCAGAAAGTCATCTCTCATCATAACATCATACGAAAGCCAGAAATGAAAACAGGGAACGTTGTGTGTTTGTAGCAATGTCACCGTGACCCTCTCTAACTATCAATCTTGGCTAACCCTCTCCACCAAAAAGTTGCTTCTAGTCTTTCTATTTCCTATGTAAGTGTTCTCGCAGAGAATCAGTCTGTCCACATCCGCATCGTGTGACTGTGTGTGTGTGTGTGTGTGAGTGTGTGTGTGTGGAATGTTAGGGAATTGGCGGAACACTGCACGCCCCACAGTCCTGGCCAAGAATGTCTCACACAAGGCGTGCAGGCACACACAGATCCGTAGATGACAGCTCTGTTTACTGGACAGCCTCTGTTACCACTATGCCTCACGCTTATTACCTGTCATGTGTTAACACACTCTACTGCACTGGCACTTTACTGACAGTTTTGTTTATTTTTAGTCCAACAACAGAATGCTGGAGTCTGGAGTTATAACTGTCTATTTGCTGTACTGTTGAAGTGTGGATATAATTACAGTTAGGCCATATGGACACATACATAATTAAAAAGATCACTTTTGTCCCATTACATGAGCATACGTTTTTCTTACACAAGGTATCAGCACTAACCAGCTGCATACTGTAATAAAAGAGCATCATTAGGTCAGCTGAAGTGGTTTTATTGCAAGACTGTTTCTTTGATTTGTGACATTATTTCTTATTGGTTCTATTGTTTCCCAGAAATGTGAAATCTAATGCATAGTATGCCTTGCGAAAATGTCTTCAAAGTCAGAGTTCAAGAAACTCCACGATGAAGAAACAACAGTGTGTAAATAGTTAACAGCTGGAAGACAGTAGACATTTTAAGGAAGCAGATAAGCTAAAGCACTGCGTCATTTTTTGAATGACGTTAACATTTACGGCATTTATCAGACGCTTTTATCCAAAGTGACTTCCATGTCCTAACTACAGGGGATAGTCTCCCTGGAGCAACTTGGGGTTAAGGGTCTTGCTCAGGGACCCAGTGGTGGTGAAGGTAGGATTCTAACCCATAACCTCTTGGTTCAGAGGAAAGTATTCTACCCACCCATATGAACGTTTGAATCATCAATTTATTCGCCCTATCAGTCTTAACCAGGCGACTGCTTCTATGTATGGTAAGGCACTGCTACAGCAGGAGGCTTAGCTTACCTAATTTTGCCTTTTTTGTGTTTACATTTTTTCATTTCCACTTGATAATGACAGCATCATTTACATTTTTCAATGTAAGTGATTTCCCCATTTTCCTACAAATAATCCTGTTCTGCTCACATGTTTATCACTCTAACAATACTGTAGAGAGCTCACATGTTGGTTTTTCTTTTGAAGGTATTTTTTTAGTAAAGTATTAGTGTTCAAACTAACTTTCTGGTTTGAGCTTTGATTTCATTTGCCTTGGTGACAACGAATATTTTCATTTTGGTTGCTGTAGCTAATGTTGCTGAAGCTTAAAGTTTCATTCCCATATGCAAAGAAAATGTGTACAATATAGAGGCACTATAATGTTTAATATACTCAAGGTGTATGACCGGGAAATAAATTACTTTATTTGAATATCTTCATATATGGTTCTTACGTTCAATGTATTAGATAGTTATGTTTTTGGCTCTCCCATCGAGGCACACTGGCACATATTAGCAACTTTTTTATTAAAATCTTGATTTATTTCAAACACAAATGCAGTTTCAATTGAAAGTTTGGACAAAATTTCTCAGCTTGTTTCAATGAGCTTATACATACATAACATGCGTGCACACACAGACACAAACACACAGGTACAGACACATATGCAGACACACACACACAAACACACACTCTCCTGCTCTTAGAACGGAATGTTCAAAAGAGTAACTGCGACAGGCTGGTTATGTAATACACAAAAAACTAGCAAAAATTGCATTTCTGGCTGGGCGCGCTGGTAGGCTGCACCTGAACGTTTGTAATTAGAGGGAGATGGCTTCTGCGATGGCCCAGCCCGAGTACGTACATACACACACACACACACACACACACACACACACACACACACACACACACACACACACACACACACACTAAAGCGTCTGGCAGAGGAGAACAGCCGGAGAAGACGAGAATGTGCAAGCTGACTATGAACTATGCGCACTGAAATTACTAGTATGTGTGTCTGTGTGTGTGAGGGAATGTGTTCCAGAACAGAGTGTGATTTTGACTTGGCTTTAGAAAGAAAAGGAGGAGACTGTCTGTATAATCTAGAGAAGCTTGAGCTAGTGCGACTCTGTGTGTGCTGGAAGGGGTGATACTGTAGGGCCCTGTCTGCAGCAGTATTTTCTGATGTGTGTTTATTTAATAAAGCCATCAACAAAAGTAGAAAAAAGTGATGACAATAAGCAGTCTCTTGCCATTTTATTACAATCTCGTAACTTGTATATGCATGTTGTCTGTGCTCTAACTCTTCGTCTGAGGCTGCTCTTAACTGGATAGCTTGGTGTGGTGGACCACTGTCAACCTAGCAGTGACAATGATGTGTGTAAAAAGACCACACACTACCATACCTCTTTTATGTCAGGTGTAAAATGGCCATTTTGTCACGTGTGAACTGTGTGAAATTCTTTCGCTGCATTTAACCCATTCTCCAAGTGAAGCAGCGGGCAGCCAGTGAAGCAGCACCCGGAAAGTCGTGTGTGGGGACGATACCTTGCTCAAGGGTGCCTCAGTCGAGGACAGCGTCTTGAGGATTTAACCGACAACCTTCCAAACACTGGGGCAACTCCTTAATCACCAGGCAACCAGTTACCCACTGCATCCCTGCGCTGTGAGAATACTACACCACTTGCTCTTGAGCGGTACACCTGTCTAAGTGGTCAGGATCACTGACAGGTTGTGATGCCATCTAAGGCTGGGAGTCCAAGAGAGTACAACTGGCCTTATTCTCTCTGGCTGGGAGAGAGGGCCTTCTCTCTTGCATGTGGGTGTTAAGAGTAGGACAGCTGATCTGTCCAATTCCATTGCATTAGCCACATATGATGTAAAAGAAGAACATACAAGCCTTTACTCTCCTATCTTGGTGATTCGAGGAGTTCTTGTTAGTGGGCCGAGTTGGACACAAAACTGAGGAAAAATCTCTGGGAATAAAAAAATATTCCAGCCCATCTGGACAAAAGTGGCCAGATTAAGCAGAATGTGACTGACAAACTGTGCAAAAACAAATGCAGTACAGGTTATGACTGTAATTATATGCCTCTTAAGTGGTGCTATAATGCAAGTGGTCAGTGATTGGAAGTACAAAACAGAACGTTGTAGCATATAGTGAAAGAACAGTGCACAGCAGACTACACTATAGCAGCACAGAAGAGCATTTTGTATTTAAGCAATACACAAGTGTATTTCAATATCTCAGTATCTCAGGTTTGACTGAAGCCACTGGCATAGCCAAGCAACCAAGGTTTCACACACTCTGCACTGCACTAAATTAAATGAAACAGCACTAATTGTCCCCATTCTTCCAAGAAACATGGCACTGGTCAGTACTCTTTGAGTACTGGTGATATACACAGAATTTTTCAGCCTTTTGATGTATGACAGGTGGGACTAGATTTTTACAATCCTTTGTAAAGACAGCTGTGTTTCTGTCTTCCTCCCATGCTCATATTAAATCTAAAACATTGTAAGCTAGTGAAAGTATAAGATAAATGTTTCTAATTATTTTATATGGAGTACAAGTTCTTAATGGCCTTGTGAGAACAAGAACACTATAAAGCACCAGCTGAGAACATTGAATATGTTTGACAGTTTGTTTTATTGTGATTCTTTCAGGCAGGGAAGGACTTTCTGCAATTACTTTGTGTTTACTGCCACCTAGTGGTACAGAGAGTCCAAAGTGTGAATTCTTAACTATGTTCATAACTACATCCCTCTTGGTGACTACATTTCATGGTGAATACATTAACATTACGTAACATTGACATTAAAAACACAACTCAAAGTAGGAGCTAGTCTAGAGTACAGCCTCAACACAGCCGTAAACACTGAAGAAAAAGTTAATTTACTCCACAAAAATTGGAACTTTTTAGTTTTAGATTAATAAAACATAATAAATGTTTCTTTATTGTACATTAATATAAGAATAAAACATTCCAGTTCATATATTTTGTTTGTACTGAATAAAGTGTGTTTTCATACATTTCTAGTGACTGCAGTAACAGCTCTGAAGACTAGTAACAGTTTTCTAAAAAGGGGAAAAAACTGAAAACAATGTTTACACTTTTTGTAGTGCAGATGTATAATCGTATTGTATACCAATACTATTAATCTTGCTCAAATATAAAAATTAGGGATGCACCGATTGCAGTTTTCTTGGCCGATTCTGATTACCGTTTTTTGTGTAAGTGTGACCGGCCGATACCAATTTTTCTAATACCGATTTTTTCCCCAGATAACAGAAAATTAGAGCTTCTGCATGTAGTCGACGACAACGACAAAAAAAAAAAACTTTTTTATTGTAACGTGATAGTTACTTTCCCTTTTTACTTTTATAATAGTGATATATGATAACAAATCATATGTAATTTCTTTACAAATTGAAATAAATAAAATGTAATACATAAACAAATAAATAACCCCCCCCAATCGGCAATACGTGTGAGTGATCGGCCAATCACCGATCAGGTTGATCTGGCCAAAAATCGGCCGATCACTGATCCGATCAATCGGTGCATCCCTAATAAAAATGGGTGTACCAATAACTGAAATGTGTTGTCCTGTGCTCCCCATGTTATAAATATGTATTACTAGATTTTTTGGTGTAAAGTATCCGGACAGAGACAAGAGACAGTCTTAATGTGTATTAGTAAAAGGACAGAGACACAGGGGTTAGTACTTACATTCTCTGAAATGTCAGTATTTTGCATAACACTATCATCAAGATCATCCATGTCCTCAGAGCTCAGCTCCTCTGTCTGAAACAGGGATGGGAAAACTAGCAAGAAGCATCTACACACATCAAGCAGGTATGGGGTGCTAGATACAGAACTGAAGGATGCTACATTTTTGTCAAACAGTGGTAGGAATAAGGAGGACTATTAACACTGCAAATTAATCCACTATTCCAAATATTTAAAATCAAGCATATCCAACAGTCTAAGAGATAGTGTTAAAAGCTACACTATATGGACAAAAGTACTGGGACACACCGTTTATCAGGATTTGGGCTTAAGGCTTCAGCATAGCAAGACATTTTGGACAACACCATGCTTCTAACACACATCCCACAACTCCTCTGGGATAAACTGGAACAGGCCTTCTCCTCCAAAATCAGTGACTGACTTCATAAATGCTCGACAGAATAAATGGACAAATTCCTACAGAAACTCCAAAATCTTGTAGAGAGTCTTCCAAGAAAAGTCGAAGCAATTATAGCTGCAAAGGGGGAACAACTCCATATTAAAGTCTATGTATTTGAATGCCAAGTCCCCATTAGTGTAAGGGTCAATACTTTTGTCCATATAGTGTATTTCCAGTAGGTGTACATTTGTGCATGTGTTTTACCTTGGATTTTCTCCGGTTAAACTTAAAAAATCCCAGAATCCCCTTCCTCTCAGCTCCAAAGGTGCTTGAAGTGTTGGAGCGCAGAGACTCCACTGGAAAACAAACACCATCGTTCAGGCTGCAGTTCATGTAAAGATTCAATAAGAACACTGAAGTTTCTCCACTGATATCTAAATGTTACTCAATAGTAGCAGTGATGCAATAAAAATTGCAGGCTCATAAAGACTTGCAAGCCACCAGTAATATGTGACCTATAACCTGAATGTTCCGTACATTCCTTAAACACACCTTGCATACACGTATTGGTATTCAACAAGCACAAACAGAATACAATAACCCCCAGTTTTTCGTGAGGGTTACATTCCAAGAGCACCCGCGTAAAGTGAAAAACTGCGTTTTTTCCTAAAAACATGCCTAAAATGCCTATTTTTATCATGTAAACCCTAAATATACCCCCAAATATGCTCCCAGAGCACTTTAATTTCACTTATAAACAGTTTAATGTATTATCCTTAAAGAAAATGTGGTTTTGCATGCTTCAGAACATCTTTCACAGTTATATACGTGTGATCACATGCAAAAAAAAATGCGTGCAATCATATGTAAATTTATTCATTTTCACTTGTGACCATGTTTCTAGAAACTTTAATGCTGTGCTCTACGTACCAGCAGCACTTCATGAATAAAGGCAGTTCTATGCAGCTATTTTACCACAAGTGTTAAAACCTTTTTTATTAAGGTATTCAGTGAAACAGTGCAATAGTAATTGTTGCATACCATGGTTTTAAGTTAAATAAAAAAAACCCCAAAAAGCTATTTTACCACAAGTGAACTGAGCAGAATAATAACAAGCATTTATTCTCAGGCAGTGTTTTAATTAAGCCACAGAGAAAATGGTGGAATCTTCATTAATCCACTAGATGGAGCTAAGGTCTAGTAAATAAGTTCATGAAAATGCAAATACAGAGAAATCCATATTGAAAAATCGTCCGTATTACAAGCCTTTTAACTCAATTTGTTCACCAGAGGTTTATATAGTAAACTACAAGTTTACCACATATCGCAATATTTTACATCACGCAAACCAAAACAAGTACAGCTTGTTAGTAAGCACATTCAGCTAGAACTACTGGATGCAGGACAGTGTTAAAGGATAGTCCAGTTTTTGCTCATGTATGTATTTTTTATGATTGTTAAATGATTTTTCTGATGATGGTGCCTGTGTAAGAGTAGGACTGCAAAATTGATTTTAAACCTTAATATACCATTAATACAATGATGAAATATTGCCTAACAGTTTAGCTCTGAGTTCCATCTTATGAAAATCTTAACAGAGCTAAACTGTTGGGCAATATTCCATCATTGTATTAGTGGTATATTAATGTTTAAAATCAAATTTGCTGTCCTACTCTTACACTGGCACTATCATCAGAAAAATCATTTTAAGAAATAAAAACATTAAAAGGACATTCTAGTCTAAAATCAGGGTTTTATAAGTCATTTACTGTGTTATGGTAAACACCAACTAAACAAAATAATACTTATTTTGGCAAGCCCTAATGTGCTCTCACAACAATATACAGCACACATACCTTAAACATAGGATACAACCAATGGGAACCCCTGTGACTTCAACCAGTCTTTATTACAAGCTAACCCACTGATCTATGGGCTAATAAATACAGCCAAGCTAGCAGTAGTATTACTCCAAATTTAGATGTTGAAAACAACAATAAAATCTTGATAGCCAGAGAAGCCAGAGAATAAGCTAAACTTCGGTAAGGCTTCGAAATATACCTTCAAAATTTCAGTATTTTGAGACCATTTCAAAAACACTGCCTTGAAAATCCACTCTAATGATGTTACAGTTTTTCAAAAGTAACTAACACCCTCAAGATATATCATCTGTAGGAAGTGTTTTTACTTTCAACCACATCTCTGCAGTGTATGCAACGACTGTAGGATGTGAGCATGTTAACTTCAAATGTGATGTTTTGATGAAATTCATTTGAGCTGGAATGTCTCTTTTAAAGCTATGATTACAGAAAAAGAGTGGTAGAAATAAGGGAAGGTATTGGACTAATCCTTTAAGACTCTTGTCAAAGACTACAAATTATGCACGAAGCAGCAGCTGCAACAACTCAGCACCAGCATCTACATTGAGGTCAGTACCTGAGTAGTTAAGGACAGGAGCCGAAGTCGTTTTAGGTGGGAGAACTGGAAACAAATGACACCAGTGGGTGGCTTAGTGCTTCAAGCAGACGCAAGAGAGACATACACAAAATCCTTCCTGGGTCTTAAATACTGCAGGAGGAAGTCAATGGCCCAGAGACAGAGACAGTTATACGCCTTTTCCACCAACAGGGAAAGGGTTCTATTTTGGTTCACACACAGTGGGTGTGTCAATCTACAGTTTCAACAGCTTTGTCTTCTCCTCGATGATAATTGGCTCACAATTGTTTTGAATTATATATTTTATATATATTTAAATGCTGATAAAAATATATTTTATTAGCATTGTGCAATACACTCCACTGTGGGGTACACTACGCTTTCTAAGGGTTCTGCTCGAAACTGGTGAACACATGTTCAAGCATCAAGGTTCAATGAATCCTGAACGGAACTAGTTCAAAAACCCATTCCCTGCTGGTGGAAAAGGGGTATCAGTGAACTCTGCATGCCTAGGAACTCCAGTTTACATAGAAAATTCCCTGGCAATGAATAGACTGTACTGTATGCATTCAAACGTCAGGACTAAAGGGAATGTGATATGTACAACTGTGTGGATTGTAAAATCAAATTGATCACTGTACACAAAAAGCGACTCTTTGCAGTTCATGGACTTTTACTGAATGCTATCAGTTCAAAACAAAGCCTTTAAATTCCACAAAAGAATTCCACAGGAACATTTCCACTATCGGTGACCTGATATTGAATGAACAAATGAAAGGTGGAATGGCTCTAAATGAATGGGCACCAGCTTAAATAAACACTAATATTCACATAACCAAACATGGTACTCCATAAAACACCAGAGATAAAGCACAGAGACTGCACTATCTGTCCTGATATAAACAGCGACTCAGTGTCTTGTCTGGCAGTGAGAAAGGAATACAACATTGGCAATCAAGGCCAAAAGATAGCTGTCTTTACCCAGCGACTGGTCCAGCACATAGAGCTCTCGGATGTCCAGTTCAGAGAGGGACTTGCGCAGGTCCAGTTCGTGGTTGCTGACGCTGTCTTGGAGCAGGAGCACGTGGGCTGGGTCAAACTCGCACTTCTGGCAGATGATGGGCACAAGGCCCTTCAGTGGTACCAGGGGGTTCACCCTCACCACTGCCTTCTGCCCACGGTGATAGTTGACCACCAGACGCACGGTCTTCTACATGATACAAAAAGAGTAAAGCAAAAAAATGAGAGAGATCGAGAAAGAGATCGACAAATTTGTGGGGCTATGAAGTCCTCACCAGTTGGAATACAAACAGTGACAGCTCAAAACACTCAAAAAAAGGTGACAAAAGGGTTCATTTTAGTTTCCTAAAGAACCATTTTTGTAAGTTAGATGTGTGTTTGTGTGTGTGTCTGTGTGTAAAGATTCTCATACTCTCACACACTTACAGCAATGGTTCCTTTAAGGTTTGTTAATATGGCTTTTCTATGAAATCATGTAATAACCCTTTCTGGCACTCTTATAAAAATATAGTCCTGAAAAAAAGAGTCTTCAGGATGGAAGTAACACTGCTTTCATAACTACCTGAATGGTTTGGGAAAAAAACTCTTAAATTCTTCTAACTTTAAGGTAATGGTTCAGCAAATAATAAAACCTTTCTAATTACTCTGGATGGTGCTGAACATACAACACGTATTGCTTCTTCCAAATTTTGCTTCTTCAGTTTAGCACTGGAGCTACAAGGCTGTTGGAGCTAACTACCACTTTACACACTGAACACAGCTAAAGAGATGCATATTTAAAATACCTCACAAAAGATTTAATCAAAAAACCTTCTCTTAACAAACTACAGGCAGCCAGGAAACAACTGATCTTGGGTTAAATTCCCTTTTTTGACGGACATCGCCACAAACACTAATTCTAGACCAGTACTCCTACTCCTGAGGAGGTTTGTTGTCTAGACCGCAGGCTGACCGCAGCCATCAGCTACACAATAATGTTTAGTTCATTTTATTACAGCATACAGTTAGTCCTGAGTCCTCAACCACAGCAACAACTCTGTACCAGCTCAGGGAAGACCTGAATGTGGTTGAGGTCAAGAGACATTGTGGGGATTTATTCATGGAAAAGGAGTAGTATTGACTTCTAGTGAAACATTAGCCTCGTAGCTCCAGTTCTAAGCTAAAAAAGAATTTGAACTCCGAACATGTTTTGGCTGCTTGACTACATGTGGAGTCTAGGCACGGTATGTCATGCTGTTAACCATGAAACATGCGATACCGGTTTCCTGCTAACTCAGTTGGTTTATTAGCAATGCTATTAAAAAACCAACCACTGTGTTTCATTACATCAGAATTTGTTGGTAATTCTCTATTTCTCTGAGATCTGAACTGCTGACTACTAGAAGTAACACTGCCATTTATTGTCAGCAGTTTGACTGTGGGAAACATAGCACACACATACACACATGCATCCAGCCACCTAGACATCAGTTAAAAGGTGTCAGACATGAAGTGCCTTGGTAAACAATATCACACACACACACACACACACACACACACACACACACACACACACACACACACACACACACACACACACACA